>JACXGM010006536.1:0-32551 GCA_016801145.1 Umbra pygmaea | reverse complement strand
GGCTCATATTACGCTCGGGACCGGAGTGAATGGAATGGTGCGCAACGAACAAAACCCAGTGTGCAAAGTAAAAAACACTGGGTTTTGTGCGTTGCGCACCATTCCATTCACTCCGGTCCCGAGCGTAATATGAGCCCGTCCTCCCCAATTAAGATCCACCGACCGCGGCTGGTACACATACATATACATACACATATAATGTGTTTACCAAAGCCTCCTTCAAATTCAGTACACAACCATGATTTGTTGATCATTTTAACCAATGTTTCCAACACACTAGCATACTATTTCCACACAGCTAACAACCTGATGTTCTAATGATAGATGAGTTGATTATTGTGTTTCTTTCTGCAAAGGCGTTCAATTTCTCTCCAAAAATGTGTCAAGCTTGATGCTTCTAACAGCACATAGACATTGTTCACATTGCAGATATATTTTTTTTCAGATAAACATTTTTGACAGCTGTGGCTATAGAATATTTTTTATGGTTCTCCAGAGCAGAGAGTGTGAAGGGGTGCTCTCCATCCAACAGCTGTTGAACACCGTGAAGAGCATATTTCACCAATATGATTATCCACAAGTGTCAATACTAGGAGAGATGTGTGCAAACTCTCTACTTGGTAGGAGAAAATATATTTCACCTAATAAACCCTTCAAACCTTCTCAGGTTCATAATTAAGGTTGAATATGTGAATGCTATGCAGGAGTTGATGTAGTGTCCTAAGGTCTTGACTTCAGTTCACACATGCCCCCCGCGACGGCTCGGCTGAATGTGTGTGCCCTACTTAACTTTCTCCTTATCTTCTGCTTCCTAATGTACTGTAATAAAATTAACAAAAATACCCTCTGAAATATGTGAAGTGTACAGTGTATAGGTATAGCCAATATTAGCATATTATAATATGACAGCATTCAATTAAGTATAAAAGTTTTAAAAACATAGGTTGTCCAAGGAAGTAGTCTTCATGGTTCAGTTGTAGTTGGATGTTGAGACTTCAAGTTTCTATCATCACTAAAATATTACATTTTATTTATGCAATTATAATTCTGTCAAATTAGACTGAATTACAGTATTTATTTTCTTTAGTAAATAAATAAACACAGGTTTAAACTCCTAAACTCCTATAAACCTAGGGTCATTTTCACCTCGACCTCGAGCCAAACAACCCCTCTTAATTAAGCTGGGATCTCACGGGATCTAGCGGTAGCAGCCATCAGATAACTTTTATTTAAATATACTGCTACCGCAATCATGCGAGATCACCCACAGGGCACAGCATATAACGCCTGGCAGTCAAGAGTAGCAGCCATCAGGCAAGTTTTATTCAAATATACTTCTGGTGTACTTATAAAACAAGGTATTGAAAAGTTTGTAAGTACAGAAACTAATTGTACTACTGTAAAAGTTTGGTAACATTCCAGGCATTTTTAGTGGGGTTATTTACAAGATACAAACTTGGTTCCATTAGCGGCTGCACTAAGGCATTCGTCTGATGGCGCTAACTCGACCAATGTTACAACAAGGGAAAAAAGCTTATGTGGGGGTTGTTTGGCTCGAGGTCAAGGTGCAAATGACCCTAGGTTTATATTACTCCGAACCGTCACTTTAAGGCCATTTTATACTTCATAGCCCTAGAAAATCGCTAAATCGCACACCAGGCAAACTAATGAGGATAGGTACGTAAAAGACAAGAGTGGAACTTGCAATAATGTTTTGTAGTATGTCTGGAAATCATTGGAGGTCAGGTCAGTTGGTGGATAGATACTGTCTGTTATCAAAGCCAGATTCATTCACAAATAAAAAGGGATCATGCCTTCAAAAACTCAAGAAACACATTTTAATTGAACAAAAAACATTGAGACTATGTTCTGATGTCTTTCAAACATTAGAGAAATATGTACATTTCTGTGAATTAGGTGAGTGATGCCTTTAATCAGCATATTAGCTCAACCGGCTTATTTTACTATCTTTCTTCCCCATTAAATGACATTTTACTGCGGTAAATAATTTTAACCATACAATTATTTCTAGTACCTTACACCAGTGTATGAAATGTGAAACGGAACTGCTCCTTCAACCGCAGTGATGAACCATGTGCTTATATAATTATTGTCCCAATGTAAAATTGCTAAAAACTTACAATCCTTGGTGGTGCACCTTGAACCTCTTTAACTGTGTTCTAAATGCACACAATACCAGTTTATGAACTCTATAGCAAAATTTCCCAGAGTCACCAATTTATTTTTTGGGTGATTATCCCTATTTTACTCCCCTCCCAATTCACTCTAATCCTGCCTTGTCGGTAGCTCCGCAACTCCTTGGACAGATCTGTGGGATGGCGAAGGGCACGCACATGGTTCATCAAACCACGTCCCCCAGACGCTGATTCTTTTCACACTGCAAATCCGACACGGAAATACTTTATTCGGATCACGCATGGGATGATTACGTTCACCGATTTTACTTTTGCGATCAAACCCAGAGGCGCACAATCTGAACACAAGGAGTCGCTGGAGAGCGACGTGGCAGGATAGGTAATCTGATTTAACTAACCCAAATCCCTGGCAGTGCTATGCCAATTTGCAATGCCTTGTGCAGGAGGCCTGGGGAAAATCAGAGAACCCATAGTCAGGCTCAAACCTGTGACTAACTTGTAGACTGTCGTGCAATGCAGCCACTTAACCCACTATGCCACACGGACCCCAATTGATATTAAATTACATAAAATGCATTGACAAGAAGACAAACTGCAGCGTGACTATGGATTTTGACACTGGGGATGAGTTATTATTTATTCAGAGGCTTCAATAAATTGGCTTGAACCAGGCTGGTATAAAAATTATTTCACAGAGAGAAAACAATGTGTTCCGTGCAGACCAAAGTGTGTTCTCCTGGGATCGATTCTTGGTCCAGTTCTTTTCATCACTTTCATTGGTATATTGGAACAAAATGTTAAGTTTTATCTGTATATGCATATGACATTGTTGCATATGCTACTGCCCCCAGGGCTGACCAAGCTGTTTGGAGTCTCACTCTGCATTTATTGCCTTTGGCAGAAAGCATTTGTTTGCTTGGCATTGGTAGTTAAAGCAGCAATATGATGAATATTTGTATTGTAAAAAACACAACTTTTCCATAATATATCTGCTGTAATTGAGGAAGTCAATTTCGGTTGAAATAAGAAAACAAGCAGTGAGTAACATAGGAATATGTATCATTGTACCATCTAAACAGGTATAAATATACATACAAAAATATGAAAACATTGATTTTACAGGCTTTTTACCAGGCCAAATATTACAGTTACAATAAACTTAAAATTATTCATAACAAATATAACAAATGCAAAGTTTTAAAACAAATATCTGGTGGATATCCGATTTCTCATTTCAATCTCTACGCTACTGTACATTGGAATTGATGAGAAACCAATTATCTAGTGAATGTCCATTATACAATAATTGTAACTGTTCAACTCTGTTGACATACAGTATACAGTAGAATAACATGCTAACAGACAAGGTCGAAGAAACCTTGCAAAAAAATATAAAACCAGCTAACAAAAAATTACTTGTTTAGTATATTGTATATGTAATCAGTGCAACATTTATTTTATACAGTACAAATGCAAATGATTTATATGAAAACCAGATGTTTTTTTAATCCTCCTCCTAATTCACACACACAGATCAACTAAAAGCAGTGACTATTTACAATCGACATATTGGTTGATTTCCACTTAACCATTCATGGAAAAAACACTCAGAGGATGCCATAGCAAAATATGTAGATACCTCCATACAGAATGTACTTTATCCATCAACATGTTTAAAACAATAATGTAAACTTTGAACTCTACTCAGTAATTGAATGAGATGAACAAAGCAGCGAATGCAAAGCGGTAAAGCTTTATGCGTACCATGCCCATCAACAGTAACTGGAGTCAGGGTTGATTGATTTGAATGAATTTCAGTCGAGGGGAAAGACACCTTTTTTCATGTAATCCACTAGAAACATTGACAAAATGCATTAGCTTACAAAACTTTATTAAATATATATATACTTATTTTTTATAAAGCAATTGTATATTGATAGATTGGCAAAGGGTAAGTACTGTCTACCCTTTACCAACGCAATGCTGTAAAACCTTTTGTAACTTGTTAATGGTCCAACCAACCTAATGGGTGTGGGCTAACATTACATGTAACCAGCAATTTGCACAGTGTTTTTCAAAGATTGGGTCCTGATCCTTGTGTGGTTCATGACAGAATACAATTTTGACTCCAACAGGCCTAGCTCCCCAGGGTTGCATACCTGGCATTGCCCCAGCAGATTATTAAAATCGGTGCCCTGCCAGTTGTGTTTTCCCAGAAATGTATGTGCTGTATATATTATTGCATACAATGTAGTCCATTTGTGTGGAAGTGTTTGGGAATATATATGTATTCTGCTGCATACAGTATTTATTCGAAATATTCAGCTGCAGATGGAAATGTTTTAGACAGCCATGCATGTGAATAGGCGTTTTAGGGAACACCATAATCATTGATATGATAATTACAAAAGAATCATTAGCAATGTTTATTGAACAGGTTTCTGAATAAAATATTTGTATTAAAGAATGAAGTGCTGTAATGAACATGGGAAGTAACAACAGATGAGTTGGAAGCCATGTAGCCTTGCTGTTCATCCCTTACAAATAACAGCTGATTGGAGTCCACCTGTGCATCTCTATTTATAGACCTCGTCTCCAAGTTTGTGTAGTTTAAAAAGTGGGATTTCTAATACCAGAGCAATTGAACTCTGCACCTGCTAAACATTTTGAGTTGACTGTGAAAGTAACCAAATCTGGTGCAACTGGTACATTAGAATATAGAGTAGTCTTAAGTATTTGAAGCAAGTAAATTTGTTACATTACTGATGACAATGATAATACATATTGAGAAAATGAATGTGGGTCTTTAATACTCCTACTACTATATTAATATGAACATTGTACACTTTGAGAATTACCTTTATGCAAAGTGGATATCCTTGAAAAAAGTTTGAAATCCAATTATTTAGGATATTTTCTTCTACAGAGTTGTTTTGGATAAAAGCATCTGCAAAATCTGAAAAAACGTAAAATGTAAAACAACAGGTCTGTTGAAGAATAGAACAATAGAATCTGATCTCTTCCATGTGGATTTTTTGTTATAATAAATAAAATGGTAGCCTGTTCCTAAATAGTTGATTTTCTCTATAGTGTCACAGAATAAAAGGCTGGATAAATGTAACCCACTCTTCACTGCTACTGTGTTTAAATATCTAGTAGAAGAAAGATGAAATCCAAAATTGCTCTCTAGATAGGATAAAGATAATGCAATCCATTTTATTTATTGGCTGTACACTAAGTTTGTTGTAACAAGGGGGGTACAGTACCTTCCTGCCTTTTAAAATGCTATGGGTCCATGAGGCTTTAGCTCATTTCATTCTCATGGTGGGGAATTATGTCCCAATAACAGCCTCATTATTCCTAATTAAGTCCCCTAACATCCATCATAAAGTATCATTGTAAACCATGCGTAAGGGCTATTAAAGCATACCATTAATACAACATACAGCCTGATAGAGATCGAGTGGAGATTGCATGAAATGGGCATAGAGTCAAAGAAGCCCACATTATATCCATATTTGCACGGAAAATATTCAAACGTATCTGAAATGATACACTCAATTCCAAAAAGAAGTTCTGTATATTGTTTGATAACTATATTGCATTGTCAAGTAGTTGACACCTTTGTATAGAAATCATTCACAATGATCCTCGGAATGCCACCACTTAAATTGAAAGTGAGCATTCCAGTGCATCTAATGTATTTTCAGGTTTATGATCAATGCTTTGCCCCAGTGATGGAACTTTTATAAAGATTGCTTCATAAACTCTTCAGAAAAGGATATTTGAGGTAGCCCAGTTGTTTTGACGTGCATAGGCTCGAGCATCTCCGTTAGCTTTGTTGAAGCTACAAAACTAAGAGGTTATAACTGTAACATCTCATTACTATACAACCAATCAGATAAATAGACATTTACTCCAATGGGTGGAAAACGATATACAGTAGTATGAAAGCCATACTAAATTTAGGATGCTTTTCTTGAGGGATTAATTGTGAATCAGGGTTCCTCGATGTGCCACTAATTTTAGAAGAGTGTACTAGCCTCTAATATTACCCAGCAGGCTGCAAGCTTTATCCTTGCTGGACATGTTTGGTAATCACTATTTCAGTGTGTGGGGCAATTCAGAGTCACTTCTCACCTCGTCTTATCTTTGGAGACATACGGGGGACTTTGATTAGACAAGTAACCTGTGATCTCTTGGTAAGGTGCCCTCCATGCAAAGCACAGTGGGAACAAAAATCTGATTACTCTCCTAAAAAGAAGAAAAAATAAAAACTAGTGTCAGAGTGGCAGCTCGACAGCATGGTGCCCAAGGCATTCGCTCGGAAGGTCAATCCAAACTGCCCTTTGCGTTGCTTCATTTATGTTTACTGTTGCCTTTTCCGCACAAACCCAATTATGTTGGTGCGGTATGACAGCCAATACAGGGATATCTCACACGGCACACCAAACAGATCTGTTGTGGAGGCACGATGGAAGCCTTCTGACCTGTCTGGTAAGGAAAGATTTATACAAGAGATTATTTTTTTACTGCTCGACCTCATCCTTACTATAGTCAAAGCATGAAAAGAAGACCGCTGATTTATTGCAGAACGTGTATTGTGATAAATGTGGAGTGATTAGAACCCTGTCATAATTATCTGAAAAATGAAGAGCCCCCTCTAATATTCTGTAATTTATTAAACAAGTTCTTTCTGATTTATGCCATAGACTCCATGGCTTCTGTAATCATACAAGTGTTTGTAAAATATTGATGGATAGTGAGTTCCAATCTCTGTCAGTATTTATTTTTAAGCCCTTTAGCACAACTCTGGAAAGAACAGTGTGCTTCCACAGTGGAGACCTGTGAGGGATATAAAATGGCATAGTCATGGCTTTAGGGAGCAACACATCTTCTGGTGAACATCATAAGTAAAACAAATCCAGTATTGGCTAGTTTAGTGATTGCAGTGTTGTGTGGTGGATGATTGACATTAACTTGCAATGTACTTACACTTTGGCTTTGTGAATTACAATTTAAGTTTCTCACCGTCTGATGTCGTATCCTCTTGAGAAATCTAACAATTGTATTGCACATAAATGCACTGGCTTCAGCTGTAACCAGTTTTAACAGCAGACATTTCCTACCAGAATAAATAAGCCATGGTCACTTTTCACCTGAAAGCTGAAGACACCTAAAAAGCAGCTGGACCACTTTGCTCACATTTATCTGCCACAAGAAAAAATGTCCATGTGATCCCTCCTTCACAACTTAGTCCATTCTTCTATGCCATATAAAGACATTTACAGGCTCTACCACGGGGAGCTCACGCTCTGTTACCTTAGAACCCAGCTATATGTAATACTATACGGTAGGATGAACAGATGGAGCTCTAGTGTGTCAGTGTTCTTTGCTCAATCATACAGAACTCTGACATGTTTTGCATCTCCCTCACTGTCTTGTTCTCCGTCTCTAAGCAAATAAAGAGGGGAAAGCAAAACACTTGACTACTCTTTCAACCCACGTCGACTCATATTGTGATTGAGAACTCTGGTAACCACATTATAAAACTGGGGAGTGTGAAAATCTCAGCTTTCCTTTCTATGATGGATAATCATAATGCCAGTCATTGTGGGAAAATAATAGTTCCAAATCATAAAGAATTGAATTTGAATAACATACTCTCTCTTGTGGCTCTCAAATATTTTCTAGTGACATTATAAGAGAGGGTTGTCTACAGTTTCTTTCTATTCCAAATCAAATAGCACATATCCTACAAACACATTTTTTAAGAATGTCCTTAATGTTAGATACATTTTACATCAAAATCCTTTTTATTAGATACATGAGCAGCCCATGAAAAAATGCATGAAAATCATATGCATATTCACAGACACTGCTGATCTTCAATGGATTCAGGAGAAGTGGGACAACAGATGAATGAGAGTGACACTAGCAGATGACCACCATCTGGAGACTGTGGTGGCAGGCAGGACACGCATGGAGCCTGTTCAGCATGACAAACAGAAGAATACCATACTGAAAATGACAATCGTTTTACACATTCTACGTTATCATTACAGCCTATATTTACAGTCCATGAGGCAATTAGAAAATGCTTTCGCTAGTCACTGATTACATACAGAGTTGGCCAGAGCATTGAAACCAGGTCACGCTCTACCTGTTTAGAAGGAAAAACAGGCTAGGTGGAGCAGGAAGTAGCTGTTCCATCTGGCGCTCAGGCAGCTCATGAAAAGAACGGGATGATGGGAGCCAGAGAAAAGGGGATCGTCATGAAAAGCTCAAACTGTATATGTCGTCCGGTTCCCTGGCATGGGCCGCAAGGCGGATAACGAGACAGGTGGCGGCAGGAAGACGGCATAATCGCACCGATCTTTTCGCTCAGTGTTTTTTTCTTCCTGTGCCGCTCTAAAAAAATCTATGGGGCACCAGATCTGGGTATTTTGGTAAATAATTAGGCCCTCTGTAGTGTTTGGGCCTTGTTCAGTCCATACAAATGACTGGCCTGTAGCTGCTTCCTCCTCTGGGATGTGGCTGTGTGTGTAGGTGTGTGTGTGTAGGTGTGTGTGTGTAGGTGTGTGTGTATGTGTGTGTGTGTGCTGGGCTCCTGAAGCATTATGGAAGAGGAAATGATAGTATGTGGAAGGCCATCTGCTGTGCCACTTGCCATGTCTTCTTGTGCCAGCACCTCCGCCTGCTTTTTTATTTCTCAGGTGGGAAGTGAAGTGTCTCTTTAAAGTGTGCTGTGAACACTGCAAATCTGTTCAACGCCCCCACATTTCTTTTTCAAAGCCGTTATATTTGCCAGATGTGTCAAGACCTTTTTAAACTGTTTAAAAATACAACTGTTGCACCTGTAAACGCACCCTATAATTAATAAGTCTAGCAACGGTGCTCTTGTTTTCACAGCTCAGGTAATCACTGCATATAACCTAAGTGGGAGGGGTGAAAGGGGGCACAGACGGATGGCTGCTGAGAGATAAGACAGCTGGGTTGAGAGAGAGTAAAAAGGTGGTTTAACAGCAGTCTGTTTTATCTGTGTGTCTGTGTGTCTACCCCTCCCTTCCTTGACCAACGGATTTGGCAGTGACACAGAAGAAGAGGCAGATCCACGCCTGGTCTGGGGAAAGTCATTTATTTCCGTTGACCCAATCGGTCAAGTGGAGTGAAGCCGAGCTTCTTGATGCCTTCTCCTTTTTCCCCCCACCGTACTGCTAACACTACTCCTGCAATTACTGCAAACAGAGAGTGTGATGGGTCTAAGATTTCGTTCAGATACAGAAGTCAGGACCCTTTCTGCCTTATTGACACCATTAAGCCGTCACTGAGGTTGCTGAGTGTAAGAAGGGGAGCGACTGTCGCTCACCCATGGGCCACGCGACAGCTGCTAAAGTCGATCCTCATCAACAACGCTACCTAACCTAGAGGTTCTTCTCTATTGTATTCCAAGTTCAGCACAGGGATAGTTGGATGACATTCACTGTTGTCTTAATCACATCTGTTACAAAACAGCATGTGTTCCCTGCTTGAAGTTATAGGTGTTAGTCAAAGTCAACCTGAATAAAAGTTTTGTTAAGGATTTCTCACACAATATACTCCCAATGCCTAACATGACTTCCACTTGCCAAACATTCTCAAGCTGTCTTACAATTTGTATAACAGCAGAAAGTAAAAAAAATACATTTTCCGACTATCAGCTGCACAGAAAGTAATTTGAATAAGAAGTTTAGCCATGCACTCAAGCAGCAGTTAGACAGTGGTCTAATTCAACCTGTATTAGCAAACAAGCCTTTCGTCTATTCAAGATGTCTGCTATCAAACAATTATGGAAACACCACAGATCAATTGTTATGTAGAAATTATTAATACATGATTCTAAACATACATGTAGCCAACCTTAAGAAATGTTGGCATTCTGCTGATCTACAGCTTTTAAAGAAAATCATGACAAAAAAGCCTAAAGCAGTGGATCTACTAATTCCATGCCATTATCTTATCCGTCACGTGTAAACTAAGCCAATGTAGATAATAGTTTTAACACATTTAATCCCAGATTTTTCTCTGATGTTCTTATGCCTTTAGTAACCCTTTGTAGTAATTTATGTTAACTTTTGAAACAGTGTATGTAACTTATTTAAGGCATTATTTCTGTCATCAATTAATTAAATAGTCATTCGCTCCCATGTCTTATCCATAATTCTTACACACCCCGGGCCACTAACTCAAACATATAAAGACAATAACTGACATACCACCTTGTTACCCTACAGCTCTATCAACTTACTGACATACCAAAACTCTGATATTGTTAAAATTATTTTTATTGGTCATATTAAATTATTGCCTATAGGACTATCTACATTACAACACAAATATTGCAGACTATATTCTAGTCTTGAAGGAATACTGAGATAAACAAAAGAGCATCGTTTTGATTAATTGGACCATTGTTACTTTATTGCAAAACGTCCTGTAATATTTGTGTCAGTTTAAAACTCTTCCATTTAACACAAACCTTATACATAATTATTAGCTCATTGTCACTCTGCTCCTAAAGGCCCATTTGGGATTTATTTTATTGATGAATACAAAAATAACAATAGTTATTACAGCCAAGATCAGTACATATTAGACAGTGCTGCGTGAAAGTATGTGAACCGTGAATCAGTTGTGCAAGAATAGATTGTATTATTGTTAAACATGAAATATTGATTAAATCAGAACCAGGCTTTTTATGTGACAACAGCTTTATATATACATATCCATATGATAGTTCAGAGGAAATTGTGTGTTTTCATGATCTCCTTTATGGGGAACTGACATGTTTGTTGTTGTTGTTGTTGCAAACCAGTATGTATTGTTTTGATTACTATCCTGTGTGTCAATTTGGTTTCCCGTGCCACTTATCACATGACCCTTCACACAATTTCAGTTTGCCAATGGTTTGCCTTAATTATTCACACAGCTGCCTGCACTTTGCCATTAGATCAGTATTTAAGTCTTGTCTGTGTTACAGTAGGTAGCTGTCGGTCAGTGTTGAATGTGTGTTCCACGAGGCAGTTTTGTTTTGCTAATTGTTTTCTCTTTAATAAAACACAGTTTGCATTAGCCATAGCAAAATTTGCATTAATCCTGACGTGTGTAGTAGGAAAAAAAAAACAAAGGAAATAGCTTAGGGGCAAAAAATAAGTGAACCCAAAATTGCATTGGTTAAATCAAGTGGGTAAATAGAAACAGGTGGGTAAATAATATGGTATACTATATAGGAGAGTTATTTAGGAAAATAATGTGTGACTCTGATAGAAATGAGAAACCTGGTGAGTGTGTTGTTACCCATAGTGGTGAGCACAAAACAAACAATTATCAACAGACCACAAAACAAACCACACTGAGAGGAAAAGAGATCTCAGAAGGCATCAGGAATAGGGTAGTGAGAGCACATGAGTCTGGGGAAGGCTATAAAACCATCTCAAATAGATTTGGGCTCCATCAATCCAGAGTGAGGCAAATAAAAATGAAGAGCATTACATGATGTCAGCTTGGCTAAGATATTCTCAAGAGCTGCAAACAAAATAACCGAATCAGGTAAATGCTAACCCTAACATAACAACAAGAGATTTGCAGGACCATCTTTTTTATCTCAGGTTATTGTGCATGCTTCAACAATAAGTTGTAACTGAATCAAAATGGAATTCATGTGAGGGTTGCTAGGAAGATGACTGCTGTCAAAAATATCCAGACTGGCCATCTGAACTTGCCAGAGACCACGTTAATTAAGACTGACAAATTGATTCTTCTAAGACAGAAATGTTTCACCATGGGGAAAAGTGATCAATCAGAATAACTTTGTAATGATTTCCATTGGACCCAAACCATGTCAGGAGAATGCCACAGACAGCATCTGTATTCATTATGTTCCTCCACCCATTCATTCTGTAATTCCTTGAAATTTGTACCCATCTGTAGTACATGGCAGTACATAAACAACACTGTAGTTCATGACCTGTTACTATCCTTCACTGCTACCAGGCAGCAGGAATAGACAACATAAAAGTACATAAAATACAGTCACATCTAAAAATATTTAGATAGTGACACAATTGCCATCATTTTAGCTTTATACATTAATAGCATTGAGTGGTTCATAAGGGAAACCCGAGTAGAGATTGGTCATCATCTATTTAGGATGATTAATTCTAGTCACATGGTAACTACACAGAGTATTTAAATGTCATTATGCTTACCATGAGTATGTTCTCCCATGCTGCAGAGTGGTTATGCTGTCAGTTTGATCGTGTACATGGATTGTGTAACTTATCTGGTTGCCGTTTTATTTCTGTAATGTTGGGTGGTGTCCGTGGCAGGTTTCCCTGTTCCCTGTGTTTGGACGATTTTGCCTTGTTGCCATGCTCTGGTTGGGTGATGTATTGTGCAATTTTTTAGCATTCAAGGGTTATGTTGGTCTCGCTTGCGTGGCACGTTAGTTCTACCACCTTCCTGAACTTGCTGTTCAGTGGGTTACTGTTTGTGTTTCGTTGGTCAGATGTGTAGCTAGTTAAATTTGGTTAGCATTATGTGTTCAGGTATTTCTGTCGGTTGTTACAATGTCCTGTAGCTATCAATAGGTCACAGAATTTCACCATAATCTGCGATCGTTTGGGTGCTCGTGTCTTGTTCCTGGATTGTCTGGTAGTTTGATGTCATGGTGGCATGTTGTTGGCTCTGCTTTCGTGGATAGCATCTCCTAGCAGGACTAACTGTATGTCATAATGGGATTGGTATATGGGGGCGCCTTCAGAATAAAATACAGAGTCTATGCATTTCGTACATATGTCTCCTTGATTTGGTTTGTCAAACTTGTACATGGTCAGTTTTATTGTATTTTAGTATTTGGGAATAGTGTGTTACATGGAATTAGGCATTGTTTTATAGATATTCACTGTGTGGGGTCCATGCCCTGATTGTCTATCCGGGTCGCTGCTGCTATAAGTCTTTCCAGGTCCGGGTCTCGACTTTCATAATAGTAGTCCGCGATTTCTCTGGAGTTTGGCAAATTGTCCTGCAATTGATCCTGTGGGTTTTGCTTTGCAAACCTGTATTTACACACATGTTTGATGATATATGTTGATATATGTTGTCCTGCTTTCAGTGGTTCCATATGGGGTTTACATGTCTCTTTTCTGCATGTGGTGGAGTATCATCATGGGTGTATCAGCTTGTGTGGAGATATTCCTTGAATTGATGGGTAAGTGATTTCATGATTTCTGTTTTCCGTGGTTGCATGGTTTGTCGACAGGAATTACCAGCTCTGCATATTTCCTAGTTCCTTGCTTAGGTTTCTGTTGATTGGTGTTTTGGTCTGTGTTTAAGTTTTTTTTGCAAATAGTCTACTGGGATTTTGTATTCTTTTTTATGTTGTGCTAATTGATTTCATGTTGTTATGTTTACAGTGATGGATGCATGTCTGGGCTTTTATGTTCACTAATTCATACTTTGCAGTCACATGATTACCATGGATTCCTGAAGGGAAAGAAACACTGATAAAATGGTAACGAACAGTGGCCAGCCAGGGGAATTGCGGCCTGAACTTCCAATACTACAATCAATCAACCAAATGTTAAAATTAGATATGATGAAAAGATTAACATACTCTGAACTTGTGATCCATACACAGCACCTGCTGATATTTTCATTGCTTTGAAGCTTGCAAAGTCTCTACCAGACTTGGAGTTGAGATATTTACATCTATCAAGAATCTGTCACCTTACTGTACACGGCATAAAACATGAAAGCCTACAAAAGTATGGATACTAGTTAACTGAATGGGTTAACAATGCTGTCTTAGCTGAAAAACAGGAATATATTCATAATCAAAGCAAATGTGTTACTAGTTAGCTTGCTTCCCTACTAACGTTTGCTAATCTGTTCCATCTTGTGAATAAATCTTCATCTGAATATGTACACCCTACCTACACTAAAATGTCCCGGTTTACACCAACCACTATGAAAGAGTGTCAGCTATATATCCCGTTATTATAGCCCGATCATTAACTAATCCCATGGAGAAAGACTAATAAAGTGTGTGTCAGTCACTTCTCTATTAAATTAGATTACATTTGTGTGTGTGTGTTGTTGGTTAGAATAAGCCCACTGGTAACAATTTACTATAAGGGTATATGCATTATCATGAATTCATGCATGAATTAATTGATGTATGTATTTTTTTATTACTATTTGGCATGTGGTTTTCACCTTTAAACACCAAATTTTGTATGGTAAAACAGGCGACGTCACCTAGCTTACTAGGTTTCAATGCTAGGAGAATGATGTTCTTCTTGCCCGCAAGCCAGTAGTTGTGATGTCACGTGCAAAAAAAGCATGAATTGTATTAAGGGGTAGGTATGACCGTAGGCAACAACAACAATACCCATGATCCCACGCGATTTCCCAACGTCATCCAAGTACATATTTTGTTATTGTTTAGAGTGAGAGATCCGCAGTACATATTGTACTTTAAGTCTTCCCAATTCCCTCTAATCCTGCCTTGTTGACAGCTCCTTGGACAGATCTGTGGGATGGAAAAGGTGCGTGCCGCACATGGTTCATCCAACCACACGTTGTCCAGCCACCGATTATTTTTCACACTGCTAATCCAACACTGAAGCCTTTCATCAGATACTTCCGTGACAAAGAGTTGCTGGAGAGCGACGTGACAGGATAGATAATCTGATATATTCCTGCACATGAAATAAAACACTGTGAACAACATGCCACAACATAGCAGTATTAAGTTGGAAACTTGATTTGCAGATATATGGACGAACAATGGATTGCAGGGTACTTTTATATTTGTTAACACTAAGGACAGTTGGTTAATATCCAAAAAGCTGCTTACAAAATCACCCATGGGGATTGAATTTGACAGCGAGGTTATTCATTCATAACGCATTGCAACAGTAGCTTGCCCAACAAGCCAAAATGCTATTTTTCTACTCATTACCCTCCTGGCAAGGTTAAAGCATGGATATTTACTGTTGGAAAGTTTCCTTGATCAGTGAAGGCAACAACTCTCTAGACATAATAGTATTTCACTTCCCATGGTGGGTGTATATGTCCTTTACATGGAGATGATTTGTTCATGGAAAGATGTATAAACAATAATTAAGGTTGAAATCTCCAAGGATTCACTTATAATTGGCCAGATGGCCAGAGAGTTACCGGTATATCTGTTTGTTTGTTTATTACTTTCACACTTTTATAACTGCTGAATTAGAAGGGAAACATTATTTTGTCAGGTGAGGAATCCCATCCATACCTGGAAGAACCACCCTAAAGACCAGAAGTATTCAACTCTCACCCTACAAGTTTCAGAGCCTGCTACTTTTCTGTTCTTCCTCATCATTAATTGCAATCACCTGCTAGCTCAGGTCTAAATATGTCCCACAATAGAGGGCTGTAATGAAACATTTGAGTGCAATTGCTAGAGGTCCAATGTTGTATATGAGGGCTATAGGATATTATAAACAAGCAATAAGCAAAAAGTAGGTTGAAATAATTTTCTTTAGGGTCAAAGTCAAAGTCAAAGTGGTTTATTTATCATATGCATTGAATAACATACATCATCCTATGCAGAGAAATTCTTTTTGACATGGCTCGGCGATTCTATGCAGTGGGCTTAAAAACAAGAATTACAACAATATAAGAATTTTAAAATAGTAATGACAATAGTAAATAGTAATAATAATAATAAAACGCTATGAACAGATAGAGAATAAGTTTAAAATAAAATTGTACTAATCTGCAGGAAGAAATGTTACTTTTTAGGTTCATTGAACTTATATATAGATTTTGTCTATTTTTCTGTGATCGTCGGATGAAGCTAAATAGATTTTAGCGTTGATTCCTGTTCACTAGCATCATACACTTTCCAAAATGCAAGAGACTAACAACAGTGTTATGCTTTGGCCTTGGGTTTTCACTCCAAAATACCATTTGCATAACAGAAATATGGGACCCATACTATGGCTTAGTGGACCATTAGGCAGGACTTTACTGGATTCTAATTAGTGGCTTCTGCCCTTAACCTTCATTAACATGCAAATTAAAAGTTTGGAACACTGAGAAATATTTTGCACATATAGGTAGAGAAAATTATCATCATTATTTAAAAAAATGATATCACAGTTACAGGCCAACAGAGACAATTTTTTTATTTTTTTTATTTAAAACTTTCAAAGCAGAATGAGGAAAGTCCAAAGATGGCATTGTACTTTATGCTTTTGCAAATTAGTTATTTTCTTGTCCTAAAACAGTTTTCGACATGCCATGACATACATTCATTTAATTTACTGGACTTTAAGGTTAGGTTCCTTGCTAATCTTTGCTCATAATAGTCAAAAAACAAAAAATGCATATTATTTTTAAATATAACCTTGCATGCTCCCTACATGTCCCAGAAAACACATGCAAACATCCTTGTTCTTTTTAGTTTATTTTAATAGCACACTGTTCTATGAACTTCTAAAAAAGCTAATCTATTTGCAATTCTAATGTACTCATTTAAATTAAATGCAGCTTTCCTTGAATACTATTGAACTTTTTAGACATGTTAGACAAGACCCTGCCGAAATTACCCATGGACATGAACACATTAATCAAATGAGAGAAGGGCCATTCAGCTGGCTAGTGAAAACATCCTTTGAAGGCAGCCATGCCAAAGAGGGGTAAAGAGTATGGGTCATTCTCCTTTTGTTAACCCTGTCTAATTAGTCTAAAGTCACCGCTGGAAGACAGAACTGTTACAGGACTGTTTTTATACAATGACAAATTAGAACATACCGGCAATTGATTAAACAATGTACAGTGGAGTGTAGAAAAAATGTGACATGAGGTAGGCATTTGGCCACCAATGTCCATTAATCATTATGTGTGGCAGCACATTGGTATACCACAGATTTTAGACTACACATACATTACATCAGTTGTCATTGTGGTTTGTTGCCTTTTATATGCTCCTGTATTTATACATATAGATTTAACAATGGAATTTGAATACTAAAAAGGATTTTAACACGTTACATGGTTATGCCATGTTTGGCTCTTTATGCCTGTTTCTTGTTCTTAATTTTGTGAAAAGATTAAGAAAGGCCAATAATGTAGCTTTATGGTAAAATCCTATTGCTTCATTGCTCAGGAAAGACAGCTTGCTCAATAATTTATAAAATTAGTTTTTCTCCTTAAGCAAGCTCTCGTTTCAGTAACCTACTTCAACCTTAGCAACTGCCTCTGTCTTATTAATCAGCCCACATTGATTTAGTGTAGAAAGTAATTAAAGCCATGACATGTGCAGTTGATTCTAGACATCTGTATGTGTCAAGCATACAGAAACACAACAATTCACATGCTATTTAGGTCAAAATTAGATGTCTGTTCAGGTAAAGAATGTCTAAAATGATGTGAAACCAGCCACTAGGGGCAATGGTGAGCACCATACATTTAATAGACTCAAATTTTGCTAGGGTGTTGCGGACATGGATGATGGATGGGCGATTAAGTCTCTGACTCCAAAGGTCACGTGTTTGAGCCCAGTACCAGGCCAACTAATTTAAGCTCCAAATAAAATGACTCCCCTTGCCAAAACAGCAGTGTGGAATGACATTTTAATTACGCCATGTCCTCGCGAATCTGTCATATTGCCATGGCTTAACGTTTTAATTACACCATGTGAATGTATCATTAGCAGTCAGTCAACTCTGAGAAAGTGAAAAGAAAATGGATTAAGGTTACTAATCATGTTAAAACAGATACAACAATTATGTTTAGTTATTGATTCCAAAAGGTTAAGAATTAAGGTTTGAAAATGCTTACACAAAAAGTTAATCTATTGGCTGACACAGTGGAATACACAAGCCTAGGGTGTGTGCGGGCATAATTTGTCAAACTTAAATGTAGTGCTGCGTAAGTCCATTAATTCCAATGTAGTGCACTCTGCACCACTGTTTCTCATCTACCGCAAAAGGTTGAAAATTTCCAACTTGTGTATTGCTTCGCCATGCGGTATCATAAAACAGAAATAGATCAGACACCAAAGAAGACACCAACTTTTACATTATGCAATTAATTAAATAATCCCCTTTGGATTGAATGCTTTTTGATGATGCAAAAAGAAACTAGTACTTTTACTAGATTTTGAGAATGATACTTTGTATTTTTACTTAATTACTTCTTTAACACCAGTAGTTTTAATTGTAGTTGAGTAGTATTTCAGTAATGTCACAGTACTTGTACTTAAGTACAGATTCAGTACTCTTTCCACCACTGATAGCAGGTGGGACTTTAGGACACATTACCTCCAAGTTAGAATATTCTGGAAAATACAAGGAAGTAAATGAGGTATGCACAAGCAATTGCTGCCAGCTGTCCACATGTTAAGCCACTCACTGGTTGCTAGAAGGGTACATCAAAGACTGCTGGTTACAATATATTTTATATTTGATTTCATGATTATTGAACAACATAGTATTAGGTTTTATACTTTTATTTCTTTAGAATTACTTCTTATTACGGCTGGAATGTCACCAAGAAACAGGCATAGGCTGGTGTGGTGGAGTTCCCGGTTTGATTTGGGTGTGCACAGTGGTGGGCCGTCAGGGCCTGCAAAGCCTTCTCTGCAGGCCCAAAGATAATCAGAATCAGAAATGTATTTTTGTACTTCTTTAATGTATTTTTTTAATTAACACTATATATTTTTAAAAGTTCATTTAAATTACTCTATATGGTGATTTCATTGCTACGGCACATTCTTTTCAGTTGCCTTGCTTTTAGCGCAGCTCATATAAATGAAAGCTTTTATCCAATAAGATTTTTTCATCTGTGTTGTCTCCGGGTAGACTAGGGCATTCAGAATTCTGAGTGAATACTGTCTGCTGTTTAAGCCCATCAGGACCAAGTTGTTGATTGTCATATTTCTAACCAATCAGATTTTGACTTTACCATGTTGGGTGTGTTCTTTGACCAAGTAAAGCATTTCTGCAAGCCTTACGTCAGCATCATTTCTCTTGCTGATAGGAGTGGCATGTCAATAAAGTTCAGCAAAAAAAATGTAAAAGAAATTTGCCATGCGAACAAGAACTAGCTTAGCTCTCCCATCTCCGATTTCTTTAAACTTTAAATTTTTAGATTGTTACATTTTTTACTTTTAGCAGAATGGCAGATGGAGGTGAAGAAGTAGCTTTGGTGGCGAATATAGGACTGGGCAGGATCGACTCTCAGCACTGGGCAATATCTTTTATTGGAACTTAATGCAAAGATGTGCTGTACAACTGCGTCATAGAAGTTTTTTTAAAAGAGAAAGGAGGACAGACTTCGTTTTCAAATAATAAGCAGCTTTGGTGAGTTTGATGGATTTTTATATATTTTTACTAGCAGGGCCTTAACTAGGGATGGGCTGATACCAATACAAGTTCATTTAAGTACAGGAACAAATGAAGGATTTAATTTGGTGCATACTGTAACTGTAGAAAACGGCATGAGGAATGCCCTGGACCTAGCCTCTGAAAGCCACCTTCAGCGAGGAAAGACAAATGTCGGTAGTTTGCAAAACTTCTGGGTGAACAAAATAGTGGTATTTCTGAGTTCTGACATACTAACGTTAAGAAATTTAACTTCAAGGAAATATGATGTAGCCTATTTATATTTTGTTGAATAGATTACAGTGATAGTACAGCTAATTGTGTACCGATTATAATAAAACAATAAAATACCTTAATAGAGTAATATGATTAGGTAATTATTCCTGTTTTGGAGAAAGTCACTTCAAAAAAACATTCTCATCTCACCCAAAACCTCTGCAATGCTTTGGGCAAATTGGAACACAAAGGTCTATTGCGTTCGCGTTTACAAACGTGTTTCTCTCACTTAATTAGGGAAAGAGACGTAAAACATTGACATCTAATAAATATTACACATTCTTGACCTGCAATGTAAATGATGTTCTTCTGGATATGTAGGAATATTTACTGTTCTATATTTGAATTGGTTGATCAACAACTAAGAAATAGCAGATTTTAGCTTGATAAATTTGACATTTGGCATAGTTCTTAAAAGTACTCATATCGGTACTCGTATCAGCAAGTACCCAAATTGAAATACTCTGTACTTGTACTCATTCCATAAAAAGTGGTATCGGCCATCCCTAGCCTTAAAGGTTCTTAACAGGTCTTAGTGCATGCACTATATTTGTATTCAAGCAGGGGGAGATAAACAGACACACTTCACCCTGGTGCCAGGCCTGTTAATACTTGTTAATTATTACTGCTTGTTTGTTTTAGATCACTACTGGTGTGAAGCATGTTCAGATTGTATATATATATATATATATATAAGGTCTATGGTTCAGATTCAGTGGTCTTAGTGGGCTGTGTGTATATATATATATATATATATATATATATATATATGAGAGAAATCTGCACACTCAATATTATTGCAAACCATTTTAAAGATAAGCTTTTGGTCAGCTTGGTCAATCAGCTGGTTATATTGTAGGCTATCCTAGGCTAAGCTTATGTTCTGGATTTATATTTCACATAAAAAATGACAAAGTCAAGTTGTTCACATAATCACATGAATCTGGGTAATGCATCATGGATTTTTGGCATTTACTTTTGGACTTTTATGTTTTACAGGTAAATGCGGACTAGATCTGTTATTTTGATAAATAAAATTCACCTACAGTATTTAATGTGTTTTATAGGTATTTCTTTTAAAACATATTTTTGGTTAAAATATGATTATAGTAGGGATTAATTATCTGTCAGAATGTGAACACATAGCCTGGGAGAACCCTGACAGACTTCTGGCAAATTTGAGATTTGCTTTGCAAGTCAGTCTGGCCAAGAGCCCATTCAAGCCCATTTCCAATTTTTTCCAAATGGAGGCACAAGTCATAGCTTTTGAGGTGGGCTTTACACAATGACAATAGCGCAGCTACAGTATATACTGTCATTGGTTGAAGCAGACAATTACAGCGATTGCTGCCGCAATGGAACATCTGGAGTATCACTCGTTCTAATCAGTTTTGCGTCTATTTTAAGCGATTTGAATGTTTCCTTTTTTGCTGACTCAATTCTTTGGAAAGGGGCTGTCAATGAACCTTGCCCAGACCCACGCTCAGTTACAACTGAGGCGGGTCTGGTGACATCCAGGCTAGTGAACACTTAGTGTAAAATAAAAAACACATGCCTAATATATTTAATGACCTATAATTTATTGGAAAAAATTCAGTACTCGTTTATCCTATTTTTTTAATCTAAACTCAAACTACATTGGTGATCGTCAAGGATGGAAACCTCGAGCATGTGAAGGAGTGTAAACATGGAGACGTTTGGTTAAGATCTTGAATTCAACTCTATACTTTACTGGAAGCCAGTGCAATTGTTGAAGAACTGGAGAAATGTGATCAGTAGACAGTGTTCTAGAAAGAACACAAGCTGCCAAATTCGGAACCAGCTGAAGCTTATAAAGCAATTTGGAGGGAACACCTGTGAGAAGAGCATTACAGAAGTCTATACATGAAGTGACTAGTGCGTGAATAAGAACTGCATTATTGTTTTTTGAAAGAAAGGGACATACATGGTAAATATTATGTAAGTGGAAGTATACAATTCGCATGACATTATTAATTTGAGTTTCAAAGGATAGTGTGCTATCCATGATGACACCCATTTTATGTGAGGAAGGACATATTGTATTATTGTCAATATACAATAAAAAACAATTAGATTTAGATACAACAGATCTAGTGCCAACTAATAAAGCCTCAGTTTTGTTGCCATTTAGCTTCAAGAAGTTAGTAGAATGACAATCTTTAATTTCAGCTAAACAGCTGGACAAATATGGTGGAGGAAACAAACCAGTGGGTTTGGCAGACAGGTAGATTTGGGTGCCATCTGTATAAAAGTGAAAATGAATACCAAACTTCATTAAAATATAACCCGATAGGGAGCATATAGATAATAAAAAGAGGTGAGCACAAAACTGAACCCTGGGGAACACCAGTGGTAACTGTAGATGTTCTTGATTTTAATCCATTCATTTATATGCTTACTGTGTCCAGGTAGAAATGACCTAAACCAAGACAGAGCAGTGCCAGTAATCCCAATATAAGATAACCTGTCAATAAGTATCTTATGTGAGAGAGTATTAAATGTAGCACTAAAATCTAGAAGGACAAGTATGGTTAAAGGCCTAGAGTCAGCTGCCAACAGTAGATCATTGGTTATTCTGACAAGAGCAGTCTCAGTGCTATGGTGGGGACAAAAACCAGATTGAACTGTTCATACAAGTTATTATTGGAAAGATGTTCATCAATTTGAATTGCAATACACTTTTCCACTACCTTAGAGATACATGGAAAATTTGAAATTGGACGAAAATGATCAAAGCTAAATGGATCAACCCCTGGTTTCTTAAGTATGGGAGTAATAATAGCAGATTTAAGAGATGGAGATACAAAACCAGAAACAAGTGAAGCATGAACAATTTTAGTAATCAATGGCAACAGGGCTGGTAGACAAGCTTTCACTAAAGGAGTTAGTAGAGGGTCTGCCTGACAGGTCGAATATTTAGATTTATCTATCAGACCCATTATCTCTGAAGTAGTTGGTAGTGTAAAGGTGGAAAAAAACTGAACGGGGAGGTGTGAAATTGATAGATTATCAGGAGTCATTATGGAAAGGACCAGTACGTAATTGCTGATGTACATTTTGAACCTTAGATGCAAAAAAGGTCAAAAGTGATCATATTAGTCAGTGGAATACATATCAGATGGTACATATTCACAGGTACAAATTCATCTAAAATCATGTTGAGTCCATCATTGTAATATGTAACAAATTCATCAACAGTAGAGAAATCAGGCTTACTGGAGAAAATGGCGAGTTCATCAGCAAGAGTAGGCACATCAATATTCTTGATATTCCAAAATGTGATCGGACGACACAGGTTTACCTTAAAAACTGCCAGTTGGCAGAGAAAGACACCAGCACGTGATCCAATATTTAAAATGTAAATCAACATTTGATTACTTGAATGAATAGCAGATATGTCTGCCTATGTTTCATTGTTGATTTACTCCATTCCAATGTAAATGACTCATGGGGGTAGCTGTGAGCAGTGGCACAGGGGGTGCTTCTTACCTGAAAGGACAACCTCGCCTGCTCGCCTATCTCCGGCAGTTTGAGCACCTAGAGTAGCTGGGTATTTATTCCACAAGTGTTATTAATTACACTTAATTGATTTTGTAATGTTAACATTTGTACAAGGAGCACAAAGTCTAGTTGCAAGACTATGTAATTGTAAATTCAGTGTATGAATGTGTGAATGAATGGGTGAGTGTGAGGCAATATAAAGTGCTTTGGTGGCCATTGTTGGTCAGAAAAATGCGCTATATAAATGCAGTCCATTTACCATTTACCATTCAAATTATTTGTAGTTTTTGTGCTCTCTGTTTCCTTGAGATGTGTAAAATAATATTTATTTTTAGAATTCTCAGTAATCTACAGCCGCATTCTAGAATTCTATTGGGGTTTAATTTTGCATTCTAGAATTCGAACGCGGTTTATTTTTGCCGGAAAAAAACATTATTAAGGTGTTGGCTAAAGGATTATTTATGTCAGATTATGAACATATAAACACATTGTGATCCCTGAAGCTCCAAGACCACAGGATGAACATTGAAAATATGATATATGTATTTGTTGCAGGCCTTCACCATTAATTTCTCAACCCAAAAGGTTTGGATTGCCGTTACGAGTTCCTCTTTGCTTGTGGGTTTGGCCTGCTTACGGACAAAGGTTTTCAGCTCATTCCAAACGTTCTCTATTTGATTCAAGTTGGGAGATCTAGATCACAAGTAGAGAGACAAGGTTAAAATAAAATTGACTGTTAAATCTAACTTTTCTGCGTACTACTATAGAGTTTTTTTTACAATAAACAGTAATAAATGTGAGAAATAACTATTATAGAAATATTTAATTGGTGTTCTAAAAGTAAGTGGAATGTTCTTTCATTTAATAATATCTGGAAATGTGTTCATAGTACCTGTCATGTTTAGTATTTTTAAGAAGCTCATAATAATCCATATAAAATTAAATCATTTATTTTGTAGACTGGATTTTGAATGTAAACATTATTAACAGACTATGAATGTATAGTGTTGGACGTTTTTTTTATTTTTCCCCAAACTGTTGGGTCAAAGGAATGTTTGTCTGTATACATTGGAGTGATGTAGTTGGCCTTAGGCGTTTTGTAAACATCTGGCAATTAGATAAGGGTTGGTCAGTTAGCCGGGGGGTTTTGCGACATCTGTCTTTTTCAAGTTAAGGAGTAGAGAGGACAGGAAGAGGGTCAGGAATGTATTCTTGTCAGATCTCCTTTAAGCAATGGTTAAGCCTATGTTAACGGTCTCCCTGCCCAGATAGTAGGATCTTAGACTATGGCACCGGAGAGTCAGAAGGGTGGGCAGTAGGAGTGTGATTATTTGTTTGAAGGAATTAGCAAATCAGGAGAGAGGAGAATATTTTCAGTTTTGGGATATAATACTTTGTAAAATATGTATTGAGTTGTCTATTCTATTTCACCATGGAATAAACCGGCTCTGTTTCGTGGGGAACATAGTCTAATTTGCTCTTTCCACAATGTCCATATCTTTCTTAGATTAATAATTAGATACATTTCTCCACACCAGAGTCTACTAACGTGAGGAGCTCTTACAGTTTCGTGATCAACCTGTTGCATGTTTAAAGGAGATCCCGGTGAAATTAAGGAAAAGAAGGCAAGGATGTCATGCTGGCATGATGGTGAGGAACCAGAAGATGGGAGTTGGTGGAGATACAAGCCCTGTCTTCCCTTGGTTGTCATGGGGAATGTCTGCTCACTGATGAACAAGATGGATGAACTCTCAGCTCTGGTCAGCGGGCAGCTAGAGTATTGGGAGTGTAGCATGCTATGTCTGACTGAAACTTGGCTGAATGGGAATTCCAGACTGCTCAGTGGAACTAGCCGGCTTCTCGCTAGTTTGAGCAGATACGAAGAAATAGAGCAGTAAAAAGTTGGGAGGAGGACATGCTGTCTATGTTAACTCCAAATGGTGTAATGCAAGACACAAAGACATAAATCTTTACACCAGATGTTGAGGTGCTGGCCGTTGGGTTGAGATCATACTATCTTCCTCGAGAGTTCTAGGCCGCCATTGCCATCACTGTTTACATTCTGCCATCGACAGTGGCAGTGCATTCTTGTGACGTCATCCACTCCACCATAGAGGACCTGCAGACATGGCATCCGAACGATCTCATCATAATTAACAGAGATCTTAACCATGCCAAAATCTCAAGGACACTGACCAACTTTAAACAGTACATTACCTGTAACACCAGAGGAGATAAGACCCTGGATCTGCTGTATACAAATGTTAAGAAGCCATACAGTGCCACCACACTGCTCTCTCTTGGCAAATCTGACCGCTGTCTAGTACTTCTGACACCAATGTAGAAGTATGCTATTAGGAGACAGTCTGTCACCATCAGGACTGTGCAGCAGTGGTTGGGGGAGGTTGAGGAGGCCCTGATGGAGTGCTACAGGACAACAGACTGGGAAATGTTCCAACAGGACCACAGTGATGACATTGATGGTCTGGCCCAATGTGTCAGTGATTACATCAGGTTTTGCGAAGACAGTATCATCCCCACCAAAAGGATACGCTGTTTCCCCAACAACAAACCCTGGATCAACAGAGACATAAAATATCTGTTAAAAAAAAATGCTTTCATGGCAGGGGACAATGAAGAGGCCAAAAAAGAGATCCAGAGGGAACTGAAGAGAGAGCTGAGGAGGGCTAAGGACGATTATAAGAACAGGATTGAAGGGCAACTGTAGCAGAACAATAGCAGAGACGTGTGGGGGGTGTGTGAGGACCATCACAGGCATGTATAGGCCAGCAGGAGTAGCAGAAGGGACAAAGGGCTGTGCCAAAGAGTGTCAATTGTGTGCCAGTTTCTCAACAGGTTCGACTCAACGTTGCTGACTGGACCCCCCTCCCCCTCCTCAAGTAACCTCACCTCGGGCTACCCCCCCATATACTTCCCTGCTACTCCAAATTTGGATTACTGCTCTGCAGCCCCAGCTCGCCCCCCTCCCCAACGAACAGCTCTCCTATATGCCCTCCCTCCCCTCCATCTCAGTGTCCCACCTCCACACCCCTTCTGCCACCCTCCCCCTCCCTTCTCTCCCCTCCACCCCACTTTCCCTTCACATCCCTCCACCCCAGTCATCACAACCAGTGAGGTGAGACAACAGCTCACCAGAACCCAGATCAACAAGGCCAAAGGGTCCTGACAACATCCACCTGAGGGTCCTCAATGTGTGTGCAGAGCAGCTGGAAGGTGTGTTTCAGCATCTTTTTGACCCCTCATTGAGGCTGAAAAAGGTGACAAAGATCTGGAAGACATCCTACATCGTCCCTGTCCCAAAAAGGGACATTCCAGTGACCTTTCCAACTTCAGGCCTGTGGTACTAATGTCACATATAATGAAGACTTTTGAGAGACTGGTTCTGTAGCACCTCAGGCCCCTGGTTCACGACTGCCTGGACCCTCTGCAGTTTGCGTACCAGGCTGGCATCAGCATGGATGACGCCATCATCTACCTGCTTCACAGAGCTTACACTCACCTGGAGAATCCACACAGCTCTGTGAGGATCATGTTTTTTTTACTTCTCCAGTGCTTTTGACACTGTCTAGCCTTTCCGGCTGGCTGAGAAGCTCTCCGTGATGTAGGTGGATCAGAACCTGGTAGCCGGGATTACAGACTACCTCACTGACAGGCCGCAGTATGTCAGGCTACACGGCTGCCTGTCAGACGTGGTGGCGAGCAACACTGGCACACCCTAAGGAACTGTTCCGTCACCGTTTCTTTTCACATTCTTCACCTCTGACTTTGGATTCGACTCAGGAATGAGCCACGTCCAGAAGTTCTCAGACGACTCCTCCATTGTCGGCTGTATCACACAGAACAGACACCTGATTGAGAGCTTAATTGCATGGTGTGACAGCATGATCGCATATAGTGTGCTTTCAGTGTATATATACAGTTATGCCGAATGCTCTATTTATTAATGCATCTGTTCTTTTATATTCCTTTGTGCTACTATGTCAACTGAAATTTCCCCTAAACCTTAGAGCGTTCATTATGTCTGCTGTCTAAGAGGTTTGCATCCCTGATGATCACCAATGCAGTTCAAATTGTGATAAAAAAATGGTTAAACGAGTACTTGTATACTTTAAGGAAACACGGACAGGGTTTAAATTTGATGATTTAGCTACAGTGTACATAACTTTGTCAGTGAAAGCTGTGTAACACTTACTTTAATTTATATACTGTTACTGTATCTATCTTTTTTGATAATTTTTTAAATAATATATATATATATATATTTTCTGTGTACTGTAAGTGTTCACATTCTAAAATATAATATATCCTGTAGTCAACACATTAAAGTAATCAAATTTTAATAGGAAATATGTGTATAAAACACATTAAATACTGTAGGTGAATTTTGTTTATATGCTTGTTTCCCCTCATAAAAAATGATAATGGATCTAATATGCATTTACTTAACACTTCGTATGTACCTGTGAAACATTACTCAGTGTAAGGGTGTGTGAATTAACCGTTCAACGGTTTGTTTAACCGTTGTAGTATGGCTGCCCAATGATGCCTCATTGAATGAATCCATTCCAATGTAAATGATGGATGGGGGTAGGTGAGAGGATGTTATGATGTTCTACCCGTAGTCTTTTAGTTTCAGAGAGTTCCAACCCTAATTTAGCACAACTGATTCTAACTTAATTTGATTGACTATTGATTTTTGGGAGATCGCCAAAAACCCTTTGGCAATGAAAGCTGTATTATTAACATGTCTCCTTGACTTATTTTGTAATTAAACAGACTGACTAACATCTGATGGCATCCTATTAAATGTACTTGTTTTGTCAAAACATGATCATATATAAAAAAAATTAAAAATAGAAATCTATCTTTTATTTATGATGGTGTTTTGACAAAAGACAGTGGTACATTGAATTGGATACCAGTCACTCTGTTTAATAAAAAATCAGTCAAGGAGAAACAGCAAAAGTGAAATGAAAGCTTTGGGTAACACTTAAACCCATGAGCAGTGGTGTAGAAAGTACTTGAATTCCATACTTAAGTAAAAGTACAGATATCGATCTTAAAAGTGACTTTAGTAAAAGTAAAAGTCACCCATAAGTCTTAAAGTAGCTCATCTTAAAAGTACTTAAGTATCAAAAGTAAAAGTACAAAAGCACAAAGACAGAAGAATAGACAAATTGTTTTCTTTCTCTCTCCAAGTTTTATTTATTGTCTCCCTACATCACATTGAACATGAACCATCACTTTGAACTGAGCACACTGGATTCAACTACTAATCAACACGTCAATCATTAGTGAATCTGATCTGATAGTTCGGGCTACAGCTAAACTTTGTAAACACATCTGGGAGGGCATGGCCATTCACAGAACTTTTAAACTGCATGTGCTGAAATGAGAAAAACAAAGGCACCCAAACACAAACAAAACAAATTGCAACCGTGACACAGACTATTTGATAAATGTTATTATTTTGATTATTTAGTTGACCTACAACATCATTATATTATGATAGCATATATAAAATGATTTAAGTTGTACTTAGTTAAACATGAAGTCTACAAGTATATTATTTCATTAATGTTTCATGTGATTTTGATTTATTAACATTATTTTTGTGTCATTGAAAGGAGAGAAAGGTGCCACAATCTAATGTAAAGTATTTCACAAAACAATTTTGGACCAAAATAAATTGCTAATAAGCAAATCAATAAAATAGGGAAATTCAATTGTGCTTTACAGTACTATAGTAGTATACTATAGTACCTGATGTAATATCATTCCCAATTTCCCTGAATATGTTGCCTGATAAACTTGTAGTCAACAATAGACATAATATCAAACATACAGAAATACAGTTATCAAAAAGGCTAGCTAGAAAGGATGGTTTTCAACATAGCCCTTCATAATCTAAAAAAATCATAATCATGGAACACAAATCTAATATTACATTTAATGCTAATACATTATGATGTGAGGGCAAACAATGTATTTTCACTAATAAACATTATAAGGTCTGTGATATTTAGCTGACTGCTGGTAAGCTAACAAATGCATTGTTTCGCTTTGGCCAAGCTAAAATTAACTGCAGGCTGCTTGGCCAAATTAATTAACAAGTCAATACTACCTTCATGGCTGATTCCGGTTGCTGACATACTGTATCAACTCCCTGCTGAAGAGATGGACTACGTACTGGGTTCAGTCGGGCAGAAACTTTTCTCTCGACATGTCACTCTGATTGGCGCAGGCTGTTCCAATGCGCGCTGCACATTTTCAGTTTATGGAATATTCATAAATCGTTCCCGCTGTCCACACAACTGCGCTTAAAATGAGGATATGCTACAATGTTGTAAGCTAATTGATATACTGCAGCATATACCACCACTGAACTGCTTGGATACTTACAGTATATTTAGGGAAACATGTAACTTATACTTAAATGAGGGGACAAGTTGTAACCAATCATGACCACTGAAAGAAAACACGTTTATAAAAAGCTTATACTTCCGTATACTTGGGACGACACTACAGCTCTTGGTGGGTGGGGTTTCACATTGATTTGCTCAATATTTAAAGGCATGGCTAAAGCGATTGGATAACGACTTAACAGAGATATTAGTAAATAATTTGTTTGCGCATTTCCTCCAATACGACTAATTTTAATTTTTTTGCGAGTAACAACTGTGTTTTGGAAAATGTAAAGAAGTAAAAGTATCAATTGTTGTAATAAAATGTAATGAAGTAAAAGTACAAAGTTGGCAGACAGATACATACTCAAGTAAAGTACAGATACACAAAAAATTACTTAAGTACAGTAACAAAGTATTACTATTTAGTTACTTTACACCACTGCCCACAAGCTAGTGAGTCATTGATGAGTGTGTAGACCATTAGGCTATGCGCCTCTGCAGATTTTATAGAAAATAATGCTATTCATTACATCATATTTTAAACAGACTTTTGCCTTCTACAGAGCATACATGTTTGTTTCATAACCACATAGCTTGTGGTTAGCAAGAGGCAACATTCTTTAAAAACATCTCTTTCTCAACTCTTTAATGATACAGATATACAGTATGCTATGTTAAGGAGGTCAAATTAGAAATGGCTGTGAGACAAACACAGCTTTTAATCAACAATTGTTTGTGCACCCCGATGCTACCTGTTGGCCAAAAATAGTATTATTTATACTTTTTTTGACTAAGCACTGTTTAACGCGATGCAGATCACCATTTACCACAGGTTTCAACCATAGAGCTCTGTAGATAGAAACAATTTCCTGTTTTCTGTTTATCCCGGATAATTTACCATTACTAACAATTTTTAGATTACAAAGTGTATTTATCCCTCTGTTTGTTCAATCCCCTGTTGCTCATGGCATCATGGTACCTGTTTTGTGCAATAAAGGACATTTGTTTTATATATTTACTAGCATTTAGTGCTAGGTGAGGCCTGAATGAGAGTATTATAAACCTTTTTGACTCCTCAAAGTCAGTTATTTTATTTGTTTTTCAGTTCATTAAATTACTTTGTTCATCATTCTCAAGTGCAGTGGCGGCGGCAGGCCAAGGCGAGGCGGGGCTGAAGCACCCCCAAGAATAAGCTTAGCACCCCCTTTAGCACCCACTAGAAATTATGTGTAATGCACATAAAGTCAGCACAGCACATAAATTTGCAATGGACGCGTGGGCTGAGTTTAAAATCAGAAAAAAAGAGTGGGTCTAAAATTCTAAATATTTTAAGTGAGGGTCACTCAAAAGCTGTGCAGGAAAATAGGGAGTACATGCAGGCAGTGATTGGCGCTCTGCGTTTTCATCAGACTGTTGCCCAGCGTGGGCACAGGGAGAATGAAGACTCAGCAAATGGGAAACTTTCTAGAAATTCTCAACGTAATAAGCATGTTTGATAAAACTGTTGCTAAGAAGATACAAGACAACCCTGGCAATGCAAAATACACTCACCATGAGATACAGGATGAAATAATAGTCCATAGGCGGTCATGGTAAGGGGGCAGATAAGAGAGGAAGTAAAGGAATCTGAACACTTTTCTCTAATGGTTGATGAGAGCAAGGACATCAGAAAAAAGATCAGATTTCTGTTGTGGTGCGCTATCTACACGAGAATAATATACACAAGAAGTTCCTTCACTTCACACCAGCGGAGGGCTTGGATGCTGAGTCACTATTGAGATCAATCAAACAAACACTTAGTAAGCGCAACATTGACCAGAATACATGTGTTGTTACAATGGGGCAGCTGTGATGTCTGGTTGTAATAACGGGGTGCAAGAGAGGTTTCGTCGTGAGGTCCCACAGGCTCTCTATGTGCACTGCTACGAGGATCAGCTGAATCTAGTTAGTAGACTGTGTTAATAACGTGCAACAAGCGGGTGAATGTTTTGAGACAGTGCAAGTACTGAACAACTTTTTTCAGGCTCTGTTGTCCATTAAATTTTTATAAACAAGTAAAAGGAACTTGGAATTGTAGAACAGCCTTTTGAGCGATTGGGCTGTCCGTACTCTGCTTTGTTTGCAATACAGAAAACTCTCCCTGCCATCCGCGCAACACTACTGGAGATAATGAAACACTCAAATGCTTGTAGGAAGACTGAGGCGCGGTCACTGAATACACTGATAGATGCACAGTTCATCCTACAACTCACTTTGTTTGAGAACCTTTTTCGTACCACAAAATGTATGTGACACCTGGGGCCTCATGTATAAACGTTGCGTACGCACGAAAAGCTTGCGTACGCTGGTTTCCAAGCACACGGTGTGATGTATAAAAAAATACTTGACGTGAGAATATGCGGTCCGTCACGGAAACTTTTGAGCAGGCGTGAGAATGTGCGGGCCGTACGCAAAGTCTTGTCTGGCTCTGTAACGTGACAAACTGAAAAGTGCCATAACTCACCAAAAATTACAAAATAAAGTGTCCACTACAGTTCCTGTAAAACGTCTATGACTTTGACTATTCTAAAAACATAATTACATCCGCTAATAAAAGTTCGATCATTGATGTGGATGACTCACATCAAAATGCCAAAACCCAAACGGGAAATGCTATTACCTCAATCTGCCACAACTCAATAACTTCTGTTAAAATTGAGGGTGTCAAACGAACGCCAAATTCATTCAGGAAATGCATGTCACCCTCTGTATATGG
>JACXGM010006535.1:0-32556 GCA_016801145.1 Umbra pygmaea | reverse complement strand
TGCTAATTCTTTGAGATAGGAATTTGGGGTTTTCATGAGCTGTATGCCAAAATCATCAGTATTAAAACAATAAATGACCTGAAATATTTCAGTTGGTGTGCAATGAATCTAAAATATATGAAAGTTAAATTTTTATCATTACATTATGGAAAATAATGAACTTTATCACAATATGCTAATTTCTTGAGAAGGACCTGTAGTGTGTCTGACTGACCACTTTCTTCCATGGTACAAAAAGAAGAGCCGTGCCTTCCGTAACAAAATCATCTTCATGCTGCAAAGAATACATCTGTGTCATTGGGGTTAAAAGGAGAGAAACCCATGCTATGGGGATAAAAGCAGAGAAACCCATGGTGTGGTCCCCATCCTCCCCTGACCTCAACCCTATTAAGATCCTTTGGAGCATCCTCAAGCAAAAGAGCTACGAGGGTGGATGGCAGTTTGCATCAAAACAGCAGCTCTGTGAGGCTATTCTAATATCCTGCAAATATATTCAAGCATAAACTCTCCATAATCTCACAAATTCAATGGATGGAAGAATTGTGAAGGTGATATCAAAGAAGAGGTCCTATGTTAACCTGTAACTTGCCCTGTTAAGATGTGTTTGAATGAATTAGCTTTTGATTTCGGTAAATATGACCTTCTAATGCTGCAAATTCAACAAATTACAATTTTCAGTTCTTTACAACATATAAAAATTTTGAAACTCTGTTGTGCATAATCATTTGAAACAGTGCATTTTTTTTTTTGAAAGAAATACTGTTTTCATTGGGTGGTTAGTTCAATGCAATTTGACTTATACCCTAACAGTTGATGACTTGAAAATGATACTGACTGCATTTGCATTGACTATTTAGGTACATCACTGTAAAATATAATTTGCATAATAATTTGGAATGCGGTTTAGTCTTTTTGTGTATTTCTTGCACATCCGGTTGTACTTCATATGGCAAAATGCCATAAGAGCAATCTATGCATAAGAGTTGAAAATATTGAATGCATGCAGCACAAAGAATGTAACGCATTCCAGAGCAACAGTCCCAACGGGAAGTTTTGGACTGCTCCATTGACAATGAATGACTTCCGGCGCAACACAAAGAGTTTGACGCATTAGGTGAAAATCCAGTTTAGCGCCCTGGTCAGACTAATTGTGGCAATTAGTCTGACCAAAATACTATTTTGTCTCTGACATCCTTGGACAGCTCTTTGGTCTTGGCCATGGTGGATAGTTTGGAATCTGATTGATTGATTGCTTCTGTGGTCAGGTGTCTTTTATACAGTTAACAAGCTGACATTAGGAGCACTCCCTTTAAGGAGCCATTTTGTCACAGAGTTTCCTTGTAAAAAGTACACCCATTAGGTTTGCTGTTTGTTGCCTAGATTTTACACAAATTAATCATTCTCTATGGATATTTTTTAATAGCTCACTATCCACATGAGCTACAGATCTACTGACAAGTGTTTTGCGTTCTTTACCCTCTCCTCTCAAAGGTAAATCCCTTACATTTTACTTTACATGATTTTATTAGAATATTTTGACCTACTACCGATCTGTAATGTCATACACATTAACATGATTTTTCAAAACATACTTATACAAATGATATACATCTCTAAACCATGTTGCTGTTTGTTCACTGGTCTTCCTTGTAAAGAGTTCACCCACTGATTTAACAATAATTTCATACATTTTACATGAATGTTATATTTTCCAATGCTGAGCTTTTCAATAGCTCACTATCCACATGAGCTACAGATCTACGGACAATTGTGTTGTGTACTTTCCTCTCAAAAGGTACATCCCTTAGTTTTTACAATTTTAACATAAAGATTTGACTTACTTACGTTCTGTCACATCATACACATTAAGCTTCTTTTCAACAGATTTGTATTGAGATTATATATTTCTCTAAAATATATTGCTATTTGTTCACTGACCGTTCTTGTATAAAGTACACCCATTATAATTGTTGTTTTTAATTTCAAACATTTTACATTAATTTAATATTTTCTAATGCAGTTTTTCATTAGCTCACTATCCACACGAGCTACAGATCTACTGACAAGTGTGTTGTGTACTTTCCTCTCAAAGGTACACCCCTTAGTTTTTTTCATTTTACTTTACCTGCGTTTCTATCATAATAGCATCCTATAGGATTCATATTAAATGAAAATGGTTTTAAGGAGCTATCTTATAGGAATCTTTTGGGCTTTTCTGTAGGACTTGCATGATATGTACCTTCACATTTTGACTTCCCCTTAAGTCATTAGTGTATGTATTTAGTCACCCCGATTATTCTCTTCATAATATATTTTGTGAAAACGCTATTGGCGAGTAAACTCCGAATATCGAACATAAAACCAAATTTACCGCTGTTTCAAATTGAACTGCGCATCCAGAAAGGTTGCTGTGTGTGGTGCTGAAGTCGAGCTCCATTCCAGCAGTGAAAGTTAAATTCAGAAAACACATCTCGTTTTGAACTTGTGAGCAAACATACATTTCCCCATTCAAGTTATAACACAACAGAGCTGCCAGATGTATTGGATTTGCTTCACCCCGATAAACCTCACGGGCCACATAATGGTTTACACCGGGATACATTTACCAAACTCTCTCGGTGGGACATGCCCAGTAAAATAAAACTCCCTAGTTTTCCCACGTGGGTAAAGTGAAGCCGGTTGTCCCGCGCGTGGCGGCATATAATTGGTCCGCACAATGATTGACGTTTAAATTGTCAAATCGTTATAAGCCACAATCATAGCTAGGGTTTTACGCGGAAATACGTTTTTGTAAGCTTTTTTTAATCAACCGGCATGTAAATATGAATAACGAACGCTTTGCTTAAATAACTTTAGTGTTGTATGTGTGTAGATGTGGCTCGACTGTATTTCTGGGAATATCACCGTTGCTGTGAAGTGACTAAGGTGTATGATATGAAACTTCAAATCATTCCCTTTCTATCTAGCTAACGTTTAGGTTAACTAAAATGCTGTCATTCGGGCGATTATGTTGGCTATTTTGTAGCCTAAGTTTTATCTTATTCTCTCAATGCATATATGCAAAAGACCTAAAAAACTCATGTAATACCTGCAAACAGATAACTGATAACTTCGGGAAGGTAAGTTTTTAAAATGATCCCTGGAATTTTCCTTACATTGTTGACCTGAACAATTCATGTTTATAATCATTCAGATCATATCCAATTATGTTATTTGCCAGCTTGCAACCGATGATGATGTAGATCTCTCTAATCGTTTTGGTGATTCATTCCTGAAATTAAATGATCCTATTTTAGTTATGTATGTTGTATCACGAGACACTTGAGAAGCATCATGACATAGTTCAGTTGTCATTCATTTGGAGCAGTTGCGTTTGTTAGACCACATGTGTTAAAGTAGGCCTACACCTACTAATAGAGTACTGTAGTCGATTTTCACAATGGATCAAGTCATAATGGGTCTGGTTAGTTAGTCTTCATCCTAACTCTGATGTTCCCACAGGAATTTAACAGAACCAAAAAGCAGAACTTTGGTGGAGGAAACACTGCTTGGGAGGAAAGGGCACTTTCCAAATATGAGACGAGGTACTCTATTTGCCCTAATTGGACCTGCTGTGCTTATCATATCAGTTTGCCCATATCAGTGATTTGTTAATGCATTTGTCATGCTGACCCAGACCGCATGCTCTCTGTTGATCCAGTGATGGAAGTTGATTTCTCTCTTTCTCCCTCTGCCCCTCTTCTCAGTGAGATTCGCCTAGTTGAGATATTGGAAAATCTGTGTGAGAGCAGCAGCTTTGACTGTAACCACATGGTAGAGGAGCATGAGGGCCACTTTGAGACCTGGTGGTTCAAGAGGTGACAATATGACTGTTGAGTTAGACAAACTGGGCCTAATGTTTCCCAATGTAATTGCACAATACCAATCCCCACGTATTTACATACTTGTGCACTTCATCTGGTGCCTTGGCCTTCGACGAAAAGATGTATCACCTGTCTCTATCCTTGTGGTTTTGTTGAACTTCTCTGGCTTGCCTCTTTCAATCCAGGCAAACCAAGCACCCAGACCTGTATAAGTGGTTCTGCATTGAAACCATCAATGTGTGCTGTCCAAAGGGAAACTTTGGCCCCGATTGCAATGGTAAAGACACAATTGCTCGCAAAACAACAGTCAACCCAACAAATTATGATGTGGGAGAATCAGATGTCCATGTCCCTTGCTCATCTTGACAGCCTGCATGGGGGGTTCCGAGAAGCCTTGTCATGGCAACGGAATATGTGATGGTGACGGAACCCGAGGGGGTGATGGCAGATGCAGCTGTGACCGTGGTTACAAAGGGGAGTTCTGTCTTGACTGCATCGATGGATACTTCAATGAACTTAAGAACGACACATTTTCGCTATGCTCAGGTACAGTATCTCTTAACAGTTAGCTTAAAAGTAGTAGTCAACATCGCCCATGATCTTCACTAAGGCAGCATCGCAGCTCCTTGTGTCCTCTGTTTCTTCTCCTTTAGAGGAGAAGTCTAATGAGGTTAGGGACCATGGTCTCTGGTTAGGTAGGACAGCATGGATCTAACTCTTCATCTCTTCCCACAGAGTGCCACGCCTCATGTAAAACCTGCACTGGATCAACCAATGAGGACTGTGACGAGTGCAAGACAGGGTGGGAGGAGAATGATGAGGGGAAGTGTCTTGGTGAGACAGTCAGTTGACGCTTACCCATTGCTTAATTTCTTTTAAGATTGATACAAAGATCACTCACTGTCCCTGTGGGTGGTTGTTTCGTTTTCATAGATGTGAACGAGTGCTCTAACGATCCATCACCCTGCAAAGAGGATGAGTACTGTCTGAACACGGATGGCTCGTTCTCCTGTACAGGTATACATTTTCATGGATTTCAGCAACATTTTCAAGAGATATAACTGTTTTGTGTAAACTCGTGGGTCTCACTGGAATTCCATGCGACCTCCGGAGGTAGCGCACCATAAGGTTTTGAAAGATTCTACCGGGGGCTTTGCAAACAGCCCAGGAGAAGTGTGTATTGTGGGGGAATTCTTACATGCAAGTCAGTGGGCTGGGCGGGTTTCTGAGCGAAGTGCTCAGGCACCCAGCTCAAGACGTCTGGAATGCCACACCGACAAATGCATGATTGCCATCTTGAGACATGACAATGTAAATACAAACAGTATGGAAATTATTTTGTCTTGTCCCGACCGAACTTGAAGATGTTGCTGAATCTATCGTTTTGTAAACGCAACCTTCAAAATCATGGCCTGTTACTTCAGAATAGGGTTGGGCATCGAGAACCAGTTCCTATTGGATTCCATCAGGATTGTTTGAAAAACTTGGTTTCGAAGATGACGATCAGTTCCAAAACACGCAAGTTTTGCTTTCCTTAGCGGCCACCTGTCCACCTTACTTCCAGGCACTTGTGTTGTCAGCACTGCCATGCAGCACACAAAGCGACCCTCAACGGTGTGGCTTCATTTGACTTAAAAATATCCCAATTTGGCACAGTGCAACATCTGTGATGCATGTATTTTTGCATTGGAGGATGCACTACAAATTTGATTCAACATTTGCAGAGTTGCTAAAGTTGTGGTGAGAAACAATGTTAGTCAGATTTTTTTTTTTCTCTTGTAGATGTAATGTTACGCAAATTGCTAACGCAAGTAACGTTAGCAATCCTACAGCTGCTAACGTTTAACTGCAGCGTGAAAGTCCGTTCACGTTAGCAGTCAAGGGAAAAATGACAGCGGAGAAAGTCGAAGAGTGCCACAAAAGTTACAGCTTATGTGGTGAAAAAGCTGCATCCCTGTGTGTCTCCGGCAGTTGAGACCACCAGTTCACTAGGTGTAGAGGAGGCCTGGACACAATCTGTGTCGAACTGAGAAGGCAGATATGCTCATATTGAATTTTTTTTATTTCAATGTAGGAAGTATACATGTTAGTCTAGATCAGCGGTGTAAGTTTTACGTTATGTGTTGTACATTTTGGTTTGGATGCAGTTATGCAAGTGCATCATCATCTTGTAGAGATGTTTTTTTTCTTATCAACACCCACAGCTCCCAAAACTGTAAACCAGCATTTAATTTATAAAAATCTCAGAAATTAGCATATAACTCCAGTTATCAAAGAATCTGAATCGAGAATCGATAAGAACCAGAATCGAAAGAAAGAATTGGAATTGGAATCAGAATAGTTAAAATCAAAACGATGCCCAACCCTACTTAGATGAGTTCCTGCCTTAGCTTTATGCTCAAGCATGTAAAATCTGACACAGTATTGACTATGTTGTGCACTGGATACAGCAGGTCAAATATTGATTGATTGATATTGTTTATTTATTTACTTGGGACAGTGCACATTAATCAACAATCTTACACTTCTGTACAGACTGTAAATGAGCCAGATTATAGCATATATGCTAATTTCCATCTGTAGTCCCAAACCTAACCTGCATGTTTTTGATGAATATGAACATGTAATGATCGTGTGTCAGTATTTTCACCATGGTGTACTCTTCTCTGGCAGTGTGTGACAAGGTGTGTTCCAGGTGTACGGGGGCGGGGCCTGATAAATGCCTGAGCTGTGCTACAGGGTACCAGGACACAGAGGGCACCTGCACAGGTGGGCAGAGGGAGAACTGAATAAATGGCCTCTTTCATTTCTTGTCTCCTTTTAATCCTTCTTCTTGGCTCAGTACTTTCTTTTCTTCCCTGCATGCCTTAATTTAATAATTATTTTAGTCTCCTCATTCCCAGAGCTAGCTACTGCTAATTGTCCAGCCAGTGTACCCTGTTGGTCAGTAACAGAAAGGCAGTAGGCTTGGACATAGATTAATTTATCCATAATGGTGGTGTGTCCATAGTCTGGACATTACCTTAAAGGCAGGATGATACATTGTGATAACACTAGCTCTGAAATGTTGACTTCATTCATTTTAATGCTAAGCCTACAATAGGTGAATGTAGTCATTCAACTTTATGCTTAAAAAGTTGCATTTGTAGAATTTCACACATTGAGAATGGAACTACCATCTCTTTCATTGAGCAGCTTACAAAAGCGGTAAAAACTGTGTTTCTTGATATGAGATGTCAATTTAGATTTCACCATGATTCCGTACACTATGCAGTGCGTTTTTTGCCATTTAAACAGGAATTGTAATGAGGTTGTGCAAAGTGTTTTTACACAGTTCGTCAAGGGGCATGTACAGGTCTGTCTTTGATATAAATTATGCCCTTTTTAGGATGTGCTTTAATGATTAACAAAGCAATGCACATTGTTGAGAATCAATATTCCATATGAATAACTTCTTATTTTAAAATATAAAAAATATATATATTTTTACAACATTTTGTAAGCTGGTTATTTTAAAATGAAAGTGGCACATTTCAATGATAATTGCATGAATGTTGTAGTGTTTTTCGAAGTTACTGTTCATAACATTGTTGCTAGAAAAAACAGGGTGAACTGTCGGAATGAATGGGCAAGGTCTATTAGTAGATTATTTCTGTGTTAAGATGTGAACGAGTGTGAGCAGTCTGATGCAGTGTGTCCTGAGGACAACCAGGAATGTGTGAACAACATAGGAAGCTACGCCTGTATCTGTGCCAGTGGCTACGTGGAACAGGAGGGAGTCTGTGTTCAAGTACCAGAGCCAGGTAATCAGCCATGCATATCTGGACTAGTTCATGTGAGTTTATTTAAGTGTGCATCAAAGGTAGATTTTAAGACTTTTACATATGTACCCTAGTAGAGAAGGGTGGCCACTGAAATGACTTTTAGTTTTCTCAATTACCTTTCCTATGTGCTCACCTTCACTATAATATGACTGCACTTTGTATTCAACCTTGACACTGGTTAAGTAGAACTACATAAATCCATCTCCCAGTATTTATTTTTAACTGTCATCTTTTTAACTTTCTGTATAGTTCAATCTTGTCAACTGCAAGCATTAATTAAATTATATTAAAATGAAATTGCTAGGCAGTTTAACAGTTTATTTTGAGATCACGGCAATTAGGTTAGAAGCTTACAATAGCATCTCTGTAGACCTGTGCATTGAACTGTCTTCAAACTGCAAGCAAGGACCAGAGGATAGTATCCACAAGTTTATTAGACTAGTAGGTAGAAATTCCAGAATCTCACAGTATCCCTTAAAGGTCACTGTAGCTGCTACTGGCTTCTACAGTAACAACATACTTCTCTCTATGAAATACTGCAGGTGCAGTTGAATCAGATGTCTCTTGGTTCTCTTGGTTGATGCCGTATTTCACATCAGGGCATGATCAAGCAAGTATGTGTTAGACCAAAGAAGTTAAGGTGCAATAATGGCAAATATCTACAATTTGTCTACGTACATAAATCGCTTGATTGTATTATTGGACACCCTCAAAGCATGTAGCTCTATCACATGGTCAAGTTAGCATGAGACAACATAGGGTTCTAGCGATATGCCTCCACTAGATAAAGGTGTGTTTTTGCAGTGATGCAGCTATTCAGATAAGTTACTTCAAATTCTAACATTAGTGGGGAGGATGGTATTACCCTATGACTTGGTACTTCCGCCAGCTTGACCGTGCACTCCCTGAGGGAGAGATGCCTGCTTCGAGCAAGTAATAATTATGTCTAGTGATTTGTGAACATTGACAAATTGTAGCTATTTGATATTGTTCCCGCAGCTTAAACACAACATATTATTTTCGCAGCTTAAACACAACATATGGGTGATTCCAGACTTACATTTGCATGCAAATCACAACTTTGTAATTTTATATGACAGTTGTGGCTGACCAGAAAAGGGATGATTGCAGAAATATTAGAGATTTTCCTATTTTCTTTACAAAGTAATTGGTCATTTATAATGGTAGACATTAGATTATCATTCATGGATGTTATAATCTGAAATGTGTAAATATCTTGCAAAAATAATTTGTTGTAATTTGAAAGATGCTACATAATTTTAGTACTGCACAATTAGCCTATACCAAATTATACAGGACCAACTCTTTTATTTATATATATATATATATATATTAATTACACAGTATCACACAAAAGTGAGTACACCCCTCACATTTTTATAATGTGACAACTCTGAAGAAATTATACTTTGCTACAATGTAAATTAGTGAGTGTACAGCTTGTTCCACAGTGTACATTTCCTGTCCCCTCAAAATTACTCAACACACAGCCAGTAAGGTCTAAACCGCTGGCAACAAAAATTAGTACACCCCTGAGTGAAAATTTCCAAATTGGGCCCTATTAGCCATTTTTCCTCCCTGGTGTCATGTGACTCGTTAGTGTTACAAGGTCTCGGGTGTGAATGGGGAGCAGGTGTAGTAAATTTGGTGTTATCGCTCTCACACTCCTTCATACTGGTCACTGGAAGTTCAACATGGCACCTCATAGCAAAGAACTCTCAGAAGATGTGAAAAAAATTATTGTTGCTCTACATAAAGATGGCCTAGGCAGTAAGAAAGACCCTGCCTAGGCCATCTTTAAGACCCTGAAACTGAGCTGCAGCATGGTGGCCAAGACCATACAGCATTTTAACAGGACTGGTTCCACTCAGAACATTCAAGCATGGTGGTGGGAGTGTCATGGTCTGGGCCTTGCATGAGTGCTGCTGGCACTGGGGAGCTACAGTTCATTGAGGGAACCATGAATGCCAACATGTACTGTGACATATTGAAGCAGAGCATGATCCCCTCCCTTCGGAGACTGGGCCGCAGGGCAGTATTCCAACATAATAACGTCCCCAAACACACCTCCAAGACGACCACTGCCTTGCTAAGAAGCTGAGGGTAAAGGTGATGGACTGGCCAAACACGTCTCCAGACCGAAACCCTATTGAACATCTGTGGGGCATCCTCAAACGGAAGGTAGGAGAGCGCAACATCCACCATCTCTGTGATGTCATCATGGAGGAGTGGAAGAGGACTCCAGTGGCAACCTGTGAAGCTCTGGTGAACTCCATGCCCAAGAGGGTTAAGGCAGTGCAGGAAAATGGTGGCCACACAAAATATTGACACTTTGGGCCCAATTTGGAGATTTACACTTAAGGGTGTTGCCAGCAGTTTAGAACTTAATGGCTGTGTGAGTTATTTTGAGGGGACAGCAGATTAACACTGTTATGCAAGCTGTACACTCACTACTTAGTGACAAAGTGTAACTTCTTCACTGTTGTCACATGATACGTTCTAATCACATATTGACAAAAGTATGTGTTATTACCTTTGAATGTAGACACATACCACTGTTGTTTTTAATAAAATTGTAAGATCTTTTAACAATATGCAAATTATACAATGTAGATGTGCATTTTTGTTTCTGTTGATACTGGCTAAAGCCTTTGATCTACATTTGAAATCACACAACAGCCAATCACTTTAGATGCTTGATGAGCAGTCCCTTGTCAGCTGCATGTTTTGCAAAAGCAGATCCTAAAACAACTATGGATTTTAAGGTGCCTGTCACATTTACCAACTTAACACGTTTTGCATTGCTTAATGGAATGCTCCAGACCCCTAAACACCTCAAAATCGTTGTTTCTGACATGACAGTCACTAAATACATCAGCGCGTTTGGTAATTCCAAACTCGGCCACCGTAAGTTGCCTAAAAACCTTTTTGTTACGTCACTCCAACATTCTTGAATCTAGATGCCTACTTTTGACTTCCTGATATTTGTTTGTCCTGTTTTATTCTCCTATTGACTCGATTTGAAGATTGACTCGCTTCAAAACTAACATTTTGTATTTTCATTAAAAAAGTTGCATCATCAAATTCATGTAACCAGAGGTATTTGGATTTCTTATTGTCTGAGTTGGGGAATTGCATTATTTACTAATTTGCCACCTATTTAATAACTGCTATTGTTTTTTCATTTTTTTAATGCTCAGGTTGATTTCATGTGGATCGCCCAATTACCAACGCACATAAATAAAAAACATTTAAGTAAAGGAAGTTGTGTTGCCTTAAAGCCCCTTAGTTAATGTGTTGAATTACCAGTGCGGAACAATGCTTATGTTAAAGTGCTTGTGGTTTTATTTTCGCTACCTTTAGAGTTGAATGAGGAAGAGCCGAAAACTGAAACCCATTCAGGAGAGCATGAGGATCTATAAACTCGCTCTAGAAACGAAGCTTTTGGAGTAAATTATATCAGCTGTGTGAGGACACCTACAGCTCACAGCATCAGAATATCTTGAGACCACTCCTTTGAAAACATTGGGACAACGTTGGCACTTACTGTACCCATCTACATACTCTTTTCCCTGTGGACCATAGAAGGACAGCAAAAAGAATTTCTGAGAAAGTGTATTTTGTCAAGGACTCCGCTATTTGTTGTTGCTTCTGTAGCTATGGCTAAACTAGTATTCTCCTTTGTTGTCTGGTTTTATAAATTTCATGCAGGACTTTAAAGGTGATTTCAGGTCATTTGAAATAAAGTTGGAAAATGTAAAGAATGCTGCATTCGGTCTGATTATGGAGCTTTGGAAATAAGCTGTGCTTTCAAGAGAAATATTCATATGTGGTCTGCCCATTCAAACATTTAAATGCTAATTCCACCACAATAAATTCCAACTCAAATGTGGGTACAAGGTTTCCACTACGTAGAAATACGACTGTGTGACTTTGACAATCCAAAATGATATTTACTGGCCACGTTATGTATGAACTACTGATGTCCACTTTTCACATTTGCAGGAAACTGTCAAAATGAAAGGATGTGTATCACTAAGTATGTCAAGTGTTGTTTGCAACGCAAAAATTATATTTTTTGTGAGTGCCTCTAACATAACCCCTTGGTGGTTCATGCAAATTATAGCCTACTGTTGTTGTAGTTCTCAAAAGTGAACACAGAGTGGCGCCCTAACCACAGATTACATATCAAATCAGCTGTTATCTGGATGAAACCGTGTAGAATGGAATGTCCCTTTTTTGTTTGTTTTTTACATGAAATAGATGGGTTAGGCAATTTTAAAAGATTGCCTGATTGTAAATCCCATTTAAACTGTTGTGGTGATCAAAGGCGGCCTATCCCAGTGACCTGTGTGTCATGTGTACCCGGTGGGTTGCTGGGGGATGATGTAAGTTGTTATGACTGTCTTTGCTGCCTCAGAGCTGGATGAGGAGCCAGTTGAAACCTGCCCTGACTGGTCGTTTGTAGTGAAGACACATCCTCCCCCTCCCCCCTGCTTTTGACCCACATCCCATCTCTGCCTGCGGTGCTGATTCGCTGTAAGAGCAAGGTGGGCCGAAAGGGATATTTGAGGTTAGCAGAAACCTTAATGTTTTTCCCCGTTCCCATCCTTTTTGTGCTTATTGGTTGATTTGTTTAGGCACCCTCTAATGCTAGAAGGTGTTGAGTCAGAACCTTGGGCCAAGATTTCCCTGCTAGTGCTTCAGTTAAGGACTGTCCAAAAGGGGGGAAGTGACCGACCGAAGGGGGGGAAGGTCACAACTGTTGCTGGAAACCAACGTTGAAGGTACAAAGGGATGTTGATATGCATATGTCAACACAATTCTCAGTAACAGCAGAAGGTGCAGAGTGTAGCAAGGCGTTGAGCAAGCACAGTGATATTGTGTGATCCTCATAGGTTTTATAACAGTTTAATAATATTGCGTATGAGGCCAAGGGTATACACAGAAGAGTAAGGCATTATGCTAATAATTGTTATTAGCGTACACAACCAACATGCACAGGCCCATAAATTAAATTATGTAAAAAGTAGTATGCCTGGTGTGGGTGTATGTGTACATTGTCACCGTATGTGTATATACAGCTTTGTGGGGGGAAAAAAAGAGTACTGCAATTTTTATTTATTTATAAATCCACCCTATTACAAGTCTTTGGAATGTGATCAAGTGGAAGATGGATCGTCACAACCAATGGTCTGAACGGTTCTTAAGTAAACCGTTTAATATTGTGCTGTGTAAACAATTGCAATATTTGAGATCTGACATCACTCAATCTTTTTTGTTATTTTGACATGTTGTAATTTTCTGCAAGTAATGTGATTGAATGAATGGCAATATTTTTTTTTAGAATTTGGGAACATTTTGTCAGTATTTAATGCTATAAAATCAATAGAAAACCAGAGAAACTGATGATTTTGCAGTGGTCAAACAGTTAATTCTATACATTGGGGAAGTAACTCATGAAATGTAGCATTTTATAGCTACGTTCAGATGCATCATGTTAGGGGAAGTAGTAATTTATTTTCTTGTGATAGTGCTTGGAAATGTGAAAGGAAGCTTAACTTTCAACACTGCATTCAATCAACGAGGAAGGTATGTGTTTTCACAGGTTATTGTGGAGATGTTGTGATGCCGTGAGTAGTCTTCAAGTAGCCCAGAAACAATAACAGACCCTGTAGGGCAGTGGTCCTCAAACCCTTCCATGGAGGGCCTAGTGTATGCAGGTTTTTGCTTTTACCTTGTACAAGCCTGATGGAGTAGCTCACTAATTGTTTAGGATCTCCCCTCACCTGGCAGTCTAGGTCCTAATTATGCTCTAATTGAAGGGAAAGACCAAAAACCAGCATACACCAGGCCCTCCATGGAAGGGTTTGAGGACCACTGCTGAGGGTGACATGGTTGTCTTCTCAGCTGCCTTTCCCAGACCATGGCACTAAAATAGAAATAGTGCATTCAGTCATTTTTCAACCAGTGTTGTAAATGTGTGAATTCTAGCTTGAACTGTCAGATGGTCTCAGAGCTCTGCAGTTTGTGGTTGCTGGGTTCTTTTGCATCACTATGTAGTGGTTAAGCTGCCAGTAAAGGCCAGCTGTGGGCCCCATGGGCCGGCCCCACGTCCTGAGGACAGGAAGTCCTGACAAACCTCACTAGTCATGATGGAACTCTGCACCATGAGTGGGGATGCTGAAAATGCTGAAATGCATTCATAAAGACGAGTGTTACGCATTTACTTACATCCCTTGTGACATCTCCCCTTATTCAGATGCAATGCATACAGCGGGGCGTCAAGCTGCTGCTTTGGTTATGGAGTTCAGTGGAGGTTGCATGCTCTATCGAGACCCGGTGCAGGTCACTCTTCCCTTCTCACTTTGGAACGGTACCGTCTTCTCTTTTGCTCTTCCCCCAGCTGGATCAGTGACGAAGCTGTACCATGTGTTTTCGCTCAGGCCAGCGCCTGTGATGTGGCTCACTCCATTGCTCCGTACCCCTCTGAAGTGGTCGGCTTCGCTTACCCTACACACAGCTGGACTCTGAAACCGCTGTCGATCTATGAAGCTGGACAAATTTGAAGCCCCGCCGAGACAATTGAAACCTGATTACAGGCTGAGGCCTTGTGGATGAGTCGAAGTATGTGCTCCAATTGGCCTCCTATTACATACGTAGTGCACTTGGCACAGTCCCTGTGTCTGTGAAGGGAAGACACCAGCTGGGGCTAGTCGATTGGCCTGAAGCAGGGAAGCTGCTTGCTGGGAAATTGTGTTGTCTGAAGTGAATAATGGCCTGGTCTGACTGGGTATTTCATTGCTGTGTTTGCGTGTTTGCAGCTTTTAGCATCCTGTTGTGGTGAAGGTATCCCTGCAAGTATAGTAAAATATGAACATTTTGACCTTGTGGGAAATTTGTCCTCATGAGGAGAGCATCAATTGACTTTTGTATGTTTAGTGTTTTACAATTGGGAAGCATTGGGGGTATCAGTGGTCTAAGCTACCATCTTGCAGTACAACCAGAAGTTCCAATCATGTTCTCAGAATCGAGGGTCCCAATGGCTGCTGCGTATTTAGCAATCAGTACTTTCTGCTTGAGCGAGAAATGGGATAAAAAAGCAAATGGCTGGTAACAACTGACCTTCCAAAACCAGTTTCTGCAATTAGGCAAGGTTAACAGGACATCTGAGGGGTATTCCAGAAAGATGGCTCAACAAACTTAGGATTCCCTGAACTTATTAGGCTTCTTTAAATGAAATTAGGGTGTGGGAAAATGTAGTGTGTGTTTGTTTACATGCACCACCTGTGCGTATGTTTGCATGTGTGTCAACGCTCTGATCTCAAACACACCACCACGACTGAAAGGGGGGGGGGGGTACTTTGTTCTCTCAGAAAGGCTTTTTCTGGTTTCTACCTCAGGTTGAGTTCTGAGCCTCCGGCTGCGGTCGGTCAACATTGAGTGCAATGCTTTGGTTGGTTGGAGGGAAGGGAAGAGCTGCTCTGGCTCCAGTGTCCAGCTGTGTTGCCGGGGTGTCTACACAATCTGGACGATGACAGAGGATGTAAACAAACAAGGAGTTCCAGGAACAATGGCGCTGTGCGTGATAACATAATCTGTCTGGATCAGCAGACATCAGGAGAGGTTGAATGTTTGAAGACGTACATTTACCGTCATTCTCATTCGCCCAAAATGCCTGAAGTGTTTTCTTCAGACAGGCATTCGGTTTTTGAAATTTGAACAAAATGTTACATGATGTACTGGTGTGTAGGAGGCGCTGTCCTTCAACGTAAAGTCAGTCACAACACTGAGTCACCATTACATTGAATCATGGCATTTTAGTCATTGGGATTATCGTGTTATGACCTACAGGTTGATATGATAACAGTATTTCACTGTCTTTACCTTCTCATCTTCCCTTGCATTATTGAGACTGTATTAGACAGGAAATTCATCTTGACTTTCATGAAGAAATCTGTCTGGAATAAGCCTATAGCAACCACATCAAAGGAAGCCGTAGCCGCAACAGTTTCATAGCAGGTAACAAGCTTATATGCTGCTTATTAAACCTGGCTTTACAGTGATCCAGACCTTGTGTTTTGTGTCCTGCGTGTAACCCTAGTACCCTATGTAGTGCAATACTTGGGGTTAAAATAGTGCACTAAATAATGAATAGGGTCCTATTTGGTCTGTGCTTCCCTGTCCTTTTCATTTCCAGACAAATATCGGTATCATCTGGTTCCGTTTTATCTAGATGCTGACCCTTTTAAGGATACATATCCACATGTAGAATATTATTAGGCCTGAGTGGAACAGTTTACACTCTTCTGACCACCTGCAGTCGAATGTTACACAACTTAAGCATGTATCTGTTGACTGACCATTTTCAAAGACAGTTGACATGCCAAATACTCAATTAGTTCACAAAGGATATAACTCAGTTCAGCAGAGTACAGGCTGTATCTAATACCACTGTGTGCATGTACGGAACACCTTCAGTTTGCAATGAAAACAGTGACCAAATGAATCATGTTTTGTGAGTGCGTATAAACATCTTTTTACGCACGTGCCTATAAAAAGAGCCAGTTTGGGTGTGGGGCAGAGGGAGAAAGTGATGACTGCAGTCATATTCACGCTGCCGCTTACGGGAGGGAAAGAAGAGAAGGGAGGGCAGGCCAGAGCAGTGCTGGGTCAGCTAGCTGCCTTCTGACGGGTCAGCAGTTTGGGACATAATATATGAGCAGCTCTCTGGGGCGGTACCATGACAAGCCATTCCTCTACGCTGCATTCGCTCTCACGTCTCGTCACACATGAACACATTCTCCCCGTTATATATAAACACACATTTATGTAACCTTTACTTAGCCAGGAGATTATATGTTACAATGGATTTCTTCATTACAAAGCAGCCATGAATCAATCAACACAACAGTAGAAGGTGGGAACTACAACCGCTTATGCACCGTAGCAAGACAAACAATTCTAGACAGAAAACCTTCAACCTGTTGCTAATCAGGGTAGTGTCCGTACAGGCTGTCTCTCTCCAGGACCTAAATTATTTTCCACACTGTAACATCTAACTGGTAGGCACATGCAAGGTTGAAATGCTGACTTCATCCATCCTATTAACTTGCATTTTCTCCACTAGGTGGCAAACTTGTTTAGACACAAACAAAATACAGCAATTGAGTTGAATCAGTATCCCTAACATCTGGCATTATTAACAATTCAAAGGCGAAGCAGCTGTAGACAGTTTCCCTGTCAGGCTGTTAGAAGATCTTTATTTTTCTCTTTTTACTGTGAGGCTTTATGCCTCAGGTCCCAACACTTTAGTTTATGGCCCAGCTTACAGCCATTGATCTAGCTACTCTTAAGTAAGCTAAGAGGGACCTTCCTTCTTGGAACACTCCAGGTAGAATTTGCCTCCCAGCATAGACTTAAAACCAACCTACCCTCCCCCTATACCAAACAAAACCATTAGAGATAAAATGCAAAACGGACCTTAGAACAGTGTCTTTGATGCAATGGGTCATTTTCTCCCTGCCCGGTCTGTATTCATACTTCTGGACTAGGCCTGCCTAGTCAGACCCCTCTACAGGGCTAACCTTTTGCCCCTCCACCCCCTCCTGTTAAATAGGCTAAAGCAGCGCTGCTCAGTCCTGCTTCTGGAGAGTTGTCCTTTAGTTTTTTATTCCAATCATAATTTAGCACACCTGATGCTAATAATTAGTTGGATGAAACGCTTAATAAGGTTCGTCATAACTGGGGTTGGAGTGGAAACCAACAGGCCAGTAGCTCTCCAGGATCAGGTTTGCGCAGCCCTGGGCTAAAGGTTACATAGATAAAATCTGTATCATATCTCCATAGTTGTATCTGACATATACACTCTCACCCAGAAGCTTCCATGCATCACCTTAAGAACACGTAGGTTTTAGCCACGCAATGCCACCTAAAATCGATGCAAACTTGAATTCAAACGCTTCATGGATCAGTCTGGCAGTGCTACTATGCCCAGGTAGCTTTTACTCTGTCCAGTCTGCGGCATTTGATGTAATAAGGGTTTGTTTTAGGGTGATCACGTAGGAGTAGTGCATGGAATTACCGTACATTTGAAAAACATCAACGGCTATAGTTTTTTGGTTGGATTTCGTTAAAAGGATTTCTCGTCAACTGCCTTGTCCCAAAATATATGAAACCAATGCAAGCTTGCCGTTTCAGGCGGCATTACAAGGCTAGTTGCGGCATTACAAGGCCAGATGTATCTCTCGCACCCTTCACTTCTCACATATCTGCTTAACGTTTCTGTCACGGCTCACTATCTGATCGACGGGATGTAGCTGTATGAAATGCCATTATTAAATGCTCCTCCCTGTGTAGCGTTACCCCTCCCAGGTTGTTGCTGCAAATAAGAAATGGTACTTAATCAACATTTCTAGTTAAATAAAGGTTCAGCTAAGTTGTGCAGCTTTGGTTGGCAGTTATAGTGATGTGCTAAAAGATGCTCTTAAGCAGATTGAAGAACCACTGAAATCATGAATGCTCATTGGTTAGGTTGCCTCTGGACATACATTGTCCGTTTAAGGAATTGATGGGATTCAATTGGGTGCTCAAAAACCCAACATTACTACTAAATCGGTAAGGAAAACAATATCATAAATCTTTTCAGAGATCTGAGGTGTTTTCTAAATTTCAGAATTGTGACACCTGCATATGTTTTAAGCATTTCTATACTTTCTATGATATTCTCTGTCTTGTGATGATTTTCTTAGCAGCCATCTAAGCTAACAAGCCTGACAACAAGGACACAATTGGAGGTCAATGTGTTGGGCGCGAGCTTTATGTGTTTCTCTAAAAGGTGTTTCTGGCATATAAAAAATAAGCATAGGCCCATAATGTGATCTGCACTTTCTGATCCATCGTTTAGATAAAGTAATTTATTTTGCTGCCCTTTCTATGATTTTTTTAGACTGAAAAGCAGGAAAAGATAGAGCACATTTTGTTGAATGAGCAGTGAGGGGGCTTTTAATTGCTCTATTTCACCTTTATTTAACCAGGTGGGCCGATGGAGAACTGATTCTCATTTGCAATGGCAACCTGGCCAGGATAGAGCGCAATGGAGCAAGATGACATAATGATAATACAAAAAACAGAAAGTACTCAGAGTATACGTTAGGAAGTATATACAGTCACTGGCCAATCCATTAACTGCAGCTAGTACTGTGTTGGATGGCACAATATTGTGCACAATATAGGTTGCCATTAGAAAATGGCTACACTGTGGCCATAAAGGGATAGACATATTCAGCAACAATACTCAGGTAAGATGTGGTATTCAAACAATGCTCAATTGGTGCTAAGGGGCACAAAGTGTGCCAAGAAAATATCCCCCACACTATTAAACCACAACCTCCTGCCTGAACTGTCAGGATGGATCCATGCTTTCATGTTGTTGATGCTAAATTGTGACCCTACCATCTGAAAGCCGAAGGAGAAATTGAGACTCATCAGACCAAGCAACATTTTACCAATTTTCTATTGTATATTTTGGTGGGGTTGTGCAAGTTGTAGCCTCAGTTTCCTTTTCTTTGCTGACAGGGACACCTGATGTGGTCTTTTGTTGCTGTAGGCCATCTGCTTCAAGGTTTGACGTGTTGTGCATTCAGAGATGCTCTTATGCATACCTTGCACAAGTGGTTATTTGAGTTACTGTTGCTATTTTATCAGTTCAATCCAATCTGGCTATGTTTTATGTCTGCCATCAGACATGGTAGACTACATCTAATTTTCTCTGGAGGGAGTTTGAGGCAGTTCTGTAGATGACATCACAGAAGTCTAGGATCGGTAAGGTTGACATTTTCTACAGGGTGTGTTTGGCAGCATGGGTGAAGGAGGCCTTATTGCAAAATAGGAAGCCAATCCTAATTTCAATTTTGGTGAATTAGAGAGTCACCAGCAGCTGTATATTGATATATACAGAGAATAGAGTTGGCCCATAAATCGAACCCTGCAACACACCCATAGAGACAGCCAGATGTCTAGACAACAGACCTTCTTATTTAACACACTGATCCCTATCTCAGATGTTGTTGGTGAACCAGGCGTGCATTTGAGAAGCCAAGGCTATGAAATCTGCCAATAAGGATGCAGTAGTTGACAGTTGAAAGCCAGGACAGAGGCTGCACAGTACTGTCTTTTATCAAGCGCAGTTAGGATGTTTAGAACATTGAGCGTGGCTGAGGTGCACTCTTGACCAGCTCAGAATCCAGATTGCATAGTTGAGAGGGTACGGTGGGATTCAAAATGGTGAATAGTCATTTTGTTAGGGATACAGAGCTGGATTCTAACCCATGCTGCAGCAGCCCATGTGCTCCGGGGGCAGCAGCATATAACCCTGGTCCACCCGATGCCACAACAGCGGAGATCATGAGGAGTCTGGCAAAACATTCCGTCACTTCTTTTACTCTCTTTGAGTGGACCAATGAGAACCTGTCATCGACCAAGGAGAGGCCTGACCAAGCATGGACCAGTATCCTAGATCGGCACCAATGTCTGTGTACACAGGCCCAGTTACTATGAGCATAACACCCATCCAGCCGCGTCTCCATCCCCTTCTATCCAGAATGGTCAACAAGGTCTATTTTATTTCTTTCTTCTCCACATGCGTACTTCCTTCTCTGTTTTTGTGTCGTTAAATCGGATTTCTCAAATTGTAAAGACATAGGCCGATATAGGCCGATTTGACGACTTGGAAAACGGCCTAAGCGATACGCCCATGGGGTGAATGAAATAGCTGACATGTTGTACATATTTGGCATCTTGAGTGTTTCTGCAACACCCTTTTAACTGTTCTCTGCACTTTGACCTCAGGTAAATGCATGGATAAATGTTTTTGTTTCTCATATCTTCTCCATTGAAATGGCTGAATGGATCTCTGTGTGGCCGATACTAAGCCAACATCTTGATCACACAGATGCATATAATTGCTGATGGAATTTGGGTTTGTTAGCTTAGCCAAGATGTCGTTTAGTTCCTGGCTCTATGTTGATTTCCCATTGAGATTGTGATAGCAGCAGGCGATGCTGTTTGAGCACTATGGCTTTCTGTCTGCCTCTATCTGACTGCGACTGAATGGTGCTTTCTTTTCCTACCCACACTCTCCATCCGGCTCCTGCCCACACAGAACGATACACACTTGCACCCGAGCCAATAGCAGCCAACACGCACAACAGCATGGACACACACACACACACTCAAGCCTACGGGAACTAACACACTGAAGCCCAGATGGATGTGTTTCATTTAGAGTCAGAATGGACATTATGTAACACAGCAGCTCAGACATTTCAGGCCAATTTCTAACTTAACACATTACTAAACAGAATGGAACATTCAGTACGCTATAAATGCAGAAAGACAAATTGACTCTTCCATTTTGTGAGGGACAGTAAGGTAATGAAAGGACCAAATGACATAATGACAGTACTTGTTTATTTTTGCTGTTACAACACACGTGTCCTTCTATGCGAGCTCCTTTGACCTATGATCCGACGCAGGGCCCGGTTAGACACTGACATGTCGACACAATACACAAGCTCAACGCTGACATCTTCACACACCTCCATTCATGCCAAGCTGACAAGGTTTCACATGTCACTGGTTCGGCCTTCCCTCCTGCTTTCCTCCACCGTGCCCCTCCCCCATCCTCTATCTGCCTTCTGCAGAGGAGAGCAAGTGCAGGCGTCATTCCTACCAACCTCTGCATGTGTGCGTTCATTGTGACCGCTTGTTGTGAAATGCAACCCTGTCCCACAGAAAGACTCCCTAACTGGAAGCAGATGCACAGACCCTGCCACTCAAAACTCTGCCCCCATCCACCCTGTCCTGTCTTCCAAATGGCACCCTTTTGTGTATAACGCGCCCCGGTCAAAAGTAGAGCACTTTGTAGGGAATAGGGTGTTGTTTGAATGGCAGGCCTGCTCTTTCCAGTGCTGTGGGGAACTAACAACAGGGTCTCTGTGGTGCCTGGCGTCACCTTGGTCTAGGCCAAACACTGGCACTCTGTTGGACCAGGACTTAGTCTCCACACCCGGAGCCCCAGACCTGTTCACTAAACTAATCCCCCAGCCTGCCCGGCTTGGACACACAGAGCGCAGTGAAGTCCTGTGTGAGAAATGAGCGCAAACCTCCCAAACCAAGAATTCCTCATTTTATTTAACCCTCAGTAATAGATACTCACACACATCTATAAATAAAGAGATGTACGCCTGATAAAACTGAGCACCTCTTTCAACACACAGACACACACCTGGGGGGCATTGAGTTCTAACACAGAATATTCAGTAGCAGGTCAGGTGAAACAAAATCGTTTTTTTTCCTTGCTGTGAATTGCCTGAGTGGAAAACCCCCGTTTCACACATCCCCCCGTCCTCTCAGCCAGACGATTCCACCTGGTGGTTCCTATCGTACAACATGGAACACATGGGTAGGTCGTTGGCTCGTTGGAGGTGCTGCTACATAAAGCTGACCTGGAGCTCTTGTTATTTCATTCATCCACCCATCCCCTGGTGAAGAACTGGAACATGTCTTTCTAATTCACCTCTGGCTCAAACCATCACTCTGTTTGTCCTTTGAGTCATCTCAGGGGGTGAAGCTAAGGCCATCTACAGCCTTCTTTGTAGCTAAGTTGCTAAAACAATGTGCTTGTAAACGCTGAGGTTGTAGGTTTGATTCCCACAGTGGCCAAGTAGGAAAATTAATGCTCTCACTTCTTTTGGAGCCTCTGCTAAATGATGTACATTTTAATCTTGAAACAGCCTGCAGTATGCCAATTGAAGGTTGATTAGTATGGCATGGTACTGTATGCTGTGAGAGATACAGGTTATGTATGGTCGCTTACCCTCAGGTATCCCTGTCTGGTATTGTGGAGGGTCAGAATGCAGTTGCCATGCTGCAATAATGGATCTCTCGGCCGGTATAACAGACATGCTCCTGATGTTGCTGATGCTCATAGGTTCTTTCACAGTTCACCGAACACGCTCTGACCAATGACAAAGGCTGCTTGCTGGTGTTGACCAATGACAAAGACCCTCTGCAGGCACCGGTCGTTACAATGAACAGCTCCAGTCCAACAATACGATTCACGACAGCCATTCTTAGCATTCCTGCTGCGGTGGGGCCAGGGCTTTTATTCTTTGTGACACCCTGGTGCATAGTTGATGACCTGAATGACCTCTCTGCACCAGGCATCTTTATGTTGTAAAGGACTATGTCTCTATTGAATGAGATGTCTTTAATGTGTGCCCACCTTCTTCAGGTTAGCTGATAAACAGCAACTAATGTTCATATTCAAACCAACTGTACCCCTTCTGCAGTTATAATCAGTTTAATGTGAACTTTAAAAGGATTTAGGTAACATAATTATATCCTTATTAAAGATAAATTGTAGTAATTTCCACGACCCATACAGAAATCTAATATATGGCCATACATATGAAAAATCTTAACATATATTTGAAAATATATGACCACATATTTTGATAACAAAATTTGAATTACAAAATGAAGAAATATATGTCACATTGCAAATATATGCAAATACATATGTCAAAATTGCAAATGTGTGTATATTTCGACATATATGTACATATATGTGATAATGTTTCCACCATATATGCCGATATCTAGTATATAACTATACATACATATACGGTACGGCCATATATTGAATATCCATATGGGATACATTTAAAAAAGATTTTACCAAATATCTCATTGACATACATGTCATACCCCTACTTATCATGCCATATACAGTACTGTATATAACATCAATATCTCACACATAAGCATTCATTCTTGTTTAAATTTGTAGGCAAATTGTTAACTGACATAAGGCAAGAATAAATGTAGCAGTATTTATATATTATTTATTAAATTAATCTCACATGTCCATTGACAGATATTATACATTACATCACTTACACACTCTGTAAACCATAGGTAAATGCAGATATGGATGTCAAATGTAGAAATGTATGTCACATATATAAAAGCTGCCAATTTTTGAATTTTTTGACATATTTATGTGATGATTTTTCCACCATATGTGTTGATATAGGACATATAATTTGTATACATATATGGCCATGTATTAGATTTCTGTATGGGGAGGCTCTTATCTAGTGACCTACGTATAAGTACAAGAACATACCCAAGAGCAACTTAAGGTAAAGTGCCTTACTCAAGGAACAACAAGATTTTGACCAGACTGGGAATGGAAACAGCAACCTTCCGACCAGGGCCAAGGAATTTCCATTGCATCTCTCTGCAATTGTTTGTGGGCTTGAGAGATGATCACATATCTCGTGAGAGCAAGAGGGACGATGCTGTATGTCCAATTGACAAAAACCAGTGCGCTTTTTGGTGACCAAAAATAATACTGTATTTAAAATTCTTCTTTAAACTATTACGGTAAATAAATGTTGTGAAACACTATTATTGCAGATATATTATGGATATAATGGAAAATATCTATATACAGTATGGCCCCTTTAACCTAATGTATGGGTTCTGATGGGTGGTGGTGAACTGGGGGTCATATGGAGTGAACGGTCGCCCTCATTGACCCTCATTATGACCCACCTCACCCCAGGGAAGCTCGCTTCCCCTCCCCCACTGTCCACCTGGTCAGCTGGCAGACCTACAACAATAATACCACAGGGTAACAAAACAAGATAGGGGAGCAACATCTGCTGTGACCTTGGTTCTCGCTCGCAGCTCTGTTTATCCAGCTACGTAGGCTGCAGCCCAACTGTCCCCTGTTTCCTACATGACCTGGTCAAACATAGTGCCCTAAATCGGGAATAGGATATCATTTGGGACTGTACCCTATCAGCCCCCCATCCGTTGTGAGCTGTAAACTGTAGCTGCGCCACACTGTATGTAGAAGTGGCTGCACAGGCATTGAACTCATGTCAACAGCAAGATGAACAACTCTGTCAGAACACTGAGCTAAAATGCATGTGTACATTTCCACAGAAAACTTTCTCTAGCCCATTTTATCCATCTATATATCTCTGTTTCACACTCCTACCGGTTGAGGGAAAACTGCATAACATTAAAAACTCTGAATACAGCATATGTATGCCAGTTATGATATATTTATTGAGTGTTTGGCCAATGGAGTTTCTGTCTAAAAATTAAGGTGGCACTTTACGCACCTTTGCACCTGCTAAGGGGTAATTTACACTTCCAAGTTTCTGATGGTTTTCTTAACCTGTAACGGTGTCCAGTGGAAGCAGTTACGGAAGTTGCAGGGTGCAATAGTAGAGACTTGGATAGACATTTTGCTAAATTCTAATCAATGAAAACATCTGTTTATCAATAGTCCATAGAAATTGTTCTTACGTCGAGGTGTGGAATATTCTTACGAACAGTTTATGGTAAGATATATGAAACGTTCGTACGAGTGGCGTACGCACACTACTAAGAGATTTACTTGATAAGTACCACGGGCACGACCACAAGTATTTGCATACGAAATGCCCCAAATTATCCAAATTAGTTGATTTACAAGGGAGCAAACAACTTCAACTCATGAACCCAAATCATGAACATGGTGCAGCTAAGAAAGATAAATATTTTTTTCCAAAACTGATAAGGGGGTGTTGGTGACGGAGGTTGAGTGCAATCGACACGTTTTATTCGGAACACTCAGCAGTGCTTTGACCACAAAGAATATATATGTTTGGGAAAAGGTAGCGATGGCTGTTAATGCAGCATCTTCTTAAAGGCGCATGTTGGCAAAAGTAAAGAAGTGGTTCGATATGAAATCAAGTGTGAAAAACTGCAACTAAAGGAGGAACGAGTGAGACAAGCATTTCTTCCTTACAATTAAGAATTGCAGCAATTGTCGTAGAAACACTACTGTCGAGAATTGGATAAGGAGGAGACCGTGTCTTAGTCGCAAGTCCTACCATGTCAAATTTACTGTCTTCTTGTGGTGATGTTGGGGGTTAGTAGAGGAAGTTGACACCATGCTTGATTGCCATGTTATGGAGGATGCAACAGGCCATGACTATCTATGTACTACCATGCAAGCCTTTTCCGGTATATATTGCAATGCACCCCCAGCAGACGACAAACAGAGCCACCCGCCTTTCAGTTTACCAATCGTGCTCTTCACGATTGACTTTGTGCGTCCATGTGCAGCATTATAGACTCTCTCGTGCAGTTACAGGATTGGTTAATGACATCACCAGCTACGGTTTCAATGGATAGCCTATATCCCCTACAAAACAGAATCATATAGGTAAATAGAATCCATTAATGCCAAATTTTACTTGATGCCTACACAATACCAATGAGCCACCCATCCTGAACAGCTCCATCCTGTAAGCAAAGGCCCACTTTGCTGTTCTGTAGAATGAATGAGTCATGTGTTCCCCTGGCTATCTCGCCACCACATTCGACAGCCTCTTGTGGGCATCGGATGTGATTTGCACATTAACTGAATGGAAATAGTTCCTGTAACGTAATGGAACTCATTCACGGTTGGTTCTTTAATTGCAACATGGGTGCTGTCTTCCATTCCAATTGTATTTGGGAAGCTGTTGAGCTCAAAGAAGCCCTTTTTGACTTCTACCTGTTGTGCGACTGTATATGGGAATGCGATGTCCTGACGGGATTTCCTGATGATGGCACGTAAAAACAGCAGGAATCGTTTGGCTGATAGAGGTTTGTGAGATGCCAGACCAAACAGCAAGCTCAAGCTGAAAAGTGCCCGTCGCCAACATCCCCAAGGTGGATAACACTTGAATGTGCACTGGAATGGCATTCGTTCTCCTTGTTGGTCTTTGTAATGTAGGCCTTAGATCTTTGCATAATTGATAAATGGGTTTAGGGAAACCATATCTGCTAATGAAACAATCACTACTTTCTGCAAAAATGTCATACCTGTCTCTAAAAATGTGCTCTCTAAGAAATGCAGCATGTGCCAAATCTTCCAAAATTGCTGTTTTCTGTTAGGTTAATTGGCAGTCTTTATAGTGGTCCATGGGCATTTCATTGTATCATACATGTAATTGCACAATACATTAATCTGCCAATATTAGCAACTCCCCATATGGTGTTTAATTATATTATTACAATATTTTATAAATTTGTAATTTGTTTTACCACTCGTAATTGTTCGTAGGCAGCTAAGCATGGTATGGAATATTCTTAGATTTATGCACACTTTCAAGAAATGTCTTTGCATGATACACAGTAAAAACGGCTGTGTTAAATCAACACCCTAAGTGTTAAATTAACACTCTTTAGTGTCAATTTAGACCTATATAAACACTGAGAGTGTTAATTTAACACTTAGGGTGTTGATTTAACACAGCCGTTTTTACTGTGTAAATTGCAACTTTTGCGTGGATTTGCTCGTCGCACAGTTTACGCACATATTAGTGCATATAAATCCTTTCAGTGCACCCTGATCCTTTCAGTGCCTTGTTTTGTTGTTTACAAGGGATCATTTCATACAGTATTTAATCTCCAACCTTTCATACGTTGTTTAATCTCCAACATTTTGAGGATAAATGCTGTGCTAACATGGCTACCGTTCTAATAATCTTACTAAATTCTGGGCAGGAATGTAACTGAATTTGTGTTTTTTCAATATGTTCTGGACACTGGTAACTAGCATACCAGCATGCCAAAAGAGCAGCCCCATACACAACAAATTGTGATGCACTGTGTTATGATACCTTTCTATCAGAATCAGCATTTACGTTTTCAGCAATTTGAACTAGAGTAGCTCGTCTGTTGGATTGGACAACATGGGCCAATCTTCGCTCCCCATGTGCATCAATGAGCCTTGGCCGCCCATGACCCTATTGGCGGTTCACCACTTTTTCTTCCTTGGACCCCTTTTGATGGGAACTGACCACTGCAGACCAGGAACACCCCACAAGAGCTGCAGTTTTGAAGATCTTCTGACACAGTCGTCTAGTCATCATAATTCAGCCCTTGTTAAAGTTGCTGAAACCTTACGCTTGCCCATTTTTCCTGCTTCTTCATTTTGTCCTCAAAGTTGATTTGTTAGAAGCAGGAAAAATGGGCAAGCATAAGGATTTGAAGAAGACAAAAAACTTATTTAATCCTATCCCAAAGTGAAATTACAATCAGATAACTTTGAAAAGCTGGGTCTAGCATATGGGCTTAAACTGGTCATCTACTTACCAGCATCATTTGGCCACTAGCATAAGCTAGTACATTTTTTCACTAGTCTGACCAGCTGGTCAACCATAGTAATGAGGCTTTTTAGCAGAGTTTCTGTCTGTGTCTTTGACATGATGCATGTTACAGATGGCTTGCAGGCAGCCTGAAGATTAAGTAGCTTGGGTTGTAATAGGAGAGAGACGTCACATGTCACATGGGTCATGGCCTCAGTGACTCAGCATCTATTCATAGATACCAGAGTTTTACGGCCGCGTGACAGCTCTGACACAGTAACGCATCAGTGGTGGTGGATGTGACGCACGACCACCCTCTCAGTCGGACACCTCAAGGACGTATATGCATACCAACACACATACACAGCCAATTGCATGCATAGAAACACAACACATTATTGATTCAAAGCATGGCATCTTACCTTGAATACAACTTGAGCGTTTGTGACAGAGATAGTGAACACTATGTATCCTCTTCAAGGTCTTTTACGGTGTCTCTTTTTGTAAAGTTAGACCAAAAGATGCATCTTTGACACTATCTGCTTTTAACCATTTGGTAGGAAATGCCAATGCAGGACTTTCCATAAAGAAGGTCTACCCAGTGAGTAGCACACTGAGAATGGTGCTTGTAACACTAGGGTTGTGAGTTTGTCATGCAGGACCAGTACAAAATTAAATAATAAAATACATGCACTTAATACTGTAAGTGGTTTGGTCTAGAAGCATCTGCTTAAGGACTAAACTGTATATGGAATCGTGCATCTGAAGGTATTGGGATCATGACGAGTCAGGGCTGCCAGGGGCGTATTATCATTGCATTTTACATGTCAGTCATTTAGCAGATGCTGTTATCCAGTGTGACGTATGAAGTACAGGGACATCCTCCCTGGTGCAAGTCAGGGTGAAGTGCCATGCTCAAGGGCCCACTCGGGAATCGAACCAGCAATCTTCTGATTACAAGTTCAACTCCCTAATGACCAGAGTTGGGTAAGTTACTTTTTAAAAGTTACTTTTACAATTGATTACAGTAATCAGATTACTTTTAACAAACGTAAAAGTAACTTGTTACCCAACTCTGCTAACGACTGAGCGACATGACACACAATTTACTACTTTTATGTACCTAGTCAGCTCACACTGGCATAAAGCCTAGAACCATCGATTGGGATTGACCCCACCACATTACACCCTAGGTCACATTGAGGCGGTGTGTCCTTTTTTGCCCTGTACCATGACACTGAGTGACACACTTGTTAACATAAACACGCACTTTATGTTAGTAAGGAATGCCAAAATCCTCTCTAATGATATAAGCCAGCAGTATGACACAGTAAAACACCCTGAGATGACGCAGGTCTTCTTACTTAATGACTTCCCTGGATAAAAGAAAACCCAAGCCCTCAGCCTTTTTTTTTTTACATTTTGAATAATGAATCAGTTGGTGAGCATTGCACACACACACAGAAAAACACAGAGCAAAAATATGGGTCTATGAATAGTGACGTTTGAAAACATTGGCACTTCATGACTCATTAAAACGTAAGAAGAAGAATGGGTGGGAGAAAGCGTCGTTACACACACACACAGTGCCAGCCCAGCAATGTTCATTATGACAATGACAATAAAAACAACAGCACATCTGCTACCACAAGCTATTTACCAGCACACTCTTTTCCTTACGTCAGCATCCTCATCAACAACTAGCTGCATCTGCAACCAATAATCCTTCAACTTAGTTGCTGGTCTGAGCACACCTCTAGCACTACTGAACAGAATCCTTTACTTACTGCCAGCAGGTCAACCTTTGCTTAAGATCATTTTTGTATTTTTATATCTTGACTATTACATATCACTTATGATTTCTATTCTAAACTCTCATTTATTTGAGCAATATTTTTCCCTTCTAGAAATAGTTTGTTATATTTTATTTTCTTCCCCTTTTTTCCTCCAAATTAAGAGATAAAGCCATGCCATCCTTAAAAAGTGTAAAGTGTTTCCTCTGAAATGATAAGTCATCCTACAAAGCAAGTTGAAGATACATAGTTGTTGCTTATAAGTTTATACCCTGGCAGAAATTATGAAATTTCGGCATTCATTTTGACAATAGGACTGTTCATGCAAAAAAATCTGAGTGTTATGTAATGATAGTGATCATATAAAGCCATTTATTATCACATAGTTGTTTGGCTCCTTTGTTAACCATACTGATAACAGAAATCACCTAAATGGCCCTGATCAAAAGTTTACATACCCTTGAATGTTTGGCCTTGTTACAGACACACACAGTGACACACACAGATTATAATGACAATTAAAGGTTAATTTCCCACACTTATCACATTTAAAATTGCTATTACAGGTAGATACTGAGCCATGGGCAGAAGAAAAGAATGTCAAAATACCTGCTTAATAAAGTACTGGAACTGTATAAAGTTGGAAAAGGATATAAAAAGATATCCAAAGCCTTGCAAATGCCAGTCAATGCTGTTCATTCACCTATTAAGAAGTGGAACATTAGGGGATCTCTTCATACTCTTGAAGTATTTTTTTGTCATGGTAATTAACAATGTAATAATCAATAATATGTGTAGTAGTTTTTTTATACCTTGTGCAGAATTAGCTTTATGGAATTATACAATAAATTTATTGTAGCAATGATGTGAGAAAAATAATCCCACATATTGCATTGAGGTTTCATGTATACAGGATCTATTTTCAATTATCAACATTATGTCAAGATAATCATTTACTATTAGTAAATTACTAATACTTTACGTTACTTTATGTTTAGATGGGCTACATTGTGCCATTAAATGTTACCCTATATTGTTTGGTATTTCCAAAAAGCTCTTCATTATGTGGAAATTATGCATCCAAGAGCAATTTATTCTAAAGCTGTGACAATGACCAATACAACTATGTAACTATGTTACAACTATGATATGTTTCACTGTAAATTAAGATTTCCTCCATTGTAAGACAGTGTTAATTAACTCAGGATACAGGTTGTCTCTGGAATGCAATGTATGTAAATCTAAAGCCAGTGTGGCCAAATGGAGACAATGGCTAGATATTTACCATAGCCTGTGATGCCAGCAGGAAAAGTGTTAATGCAACTTTTGGCTCACAGGAAGGGGGCCAAACTATAGAAAATCAGCGACATACTGGCGCTTGGTTAATGCTGATTACCTCAATTGTTATTTTGAATTCAGGGCTTGTAGCCACTGGTGGGATCTTGTACTACTGATATCAAATTGGACCAATAGAGAACCAGTATTAAGTTTTCTGTTGTACCATCATTCTCTAAATAAATGCAAAATATGTAATTGTTGGGAGTTCTATCTGCAGAGATAACCGGCATTAACAGTTGATTTAAAGATTAAATTCTATGCTCCATTTTCTACACATCCTCCGGACTCTGAGGGAATTATTTCTTTATGACAATATCAAGCCAAGATATATGAAGAATGGAAAGATATTTGACAATATCAAGCCAAGGTCAGGTAGGCCAAGAAAGAGTTCGGCCAAAACCTCCAGAACAATTGTTCGGGATACAAAGAAAAAGCCCACAGGTAACCTTAGGAGACATACAGGCTGCTCTAGAAAAAGACAGCATGGTTGTTTCAAGGAGCACAATATGACAGTACTTGAACAAAAATTAGCTGCATGATTGAGTTGCCAGATAGGAGCCTTTACTGCGCCAGGGCCACAAAAAAGCATGGTTACAATATGCCCAACAACACCTTGACATGCCTCACAGCTTCTGGCACACTGTAATTTGGAGTGACGAGACCTAAATAGAGCTTTATGGTCACAAATATAAGCACATTGTTTGGAGAGGAGTCAACAAGGACTATAGTGAAAAGAATACCCTCCCCACTGTGAAGCATGGTGGTGGCTCACTGATGTTTTGGGGGGGGTGTAAGCTCTAAAGGCACAGGGAACCTTGTGAAAATTGATGCAAGATAAATTAAGCATGTTATTGGACACCACTGATAGACAATCTGCATTCTTCAGCACAAATGTTGAACATGGGACACTTGGACTTCCATCACAGTCTGCTGACCTTAATATCATCGAGCCGCTCTGGGGAGATCTCAAATCTCATTTTGCCAAGATGAATGAGTAGCTATAACACCTCCAAGAATTTAGGGCCTCATCGATATCTATCACAAATGACTGCATGCTGTCATCGATGCTAAACGTGGTTATACAACATATTGAGACCTGAGGGTATGCAGTCTTTTGAACAAGGGTCATTTCATTATTTCTTTTGTTGCCTTGTTTTATGATTATGATTGTGCCATTCTGTTATGACATACAATTGAATATGAATCCCATGAAACATGACAAAGTGCCGGTATAGTTAGGGGAATTTGAGAGAATATTATACCAATAATATGCACAATAAATTAATACATTAATAAATGATATATTTCCCTTTACCTTTGGGGGGCAATGTTATGAGTTAAACAGGTAGATAGTAGCTTAATAGAAAGCGTGGAGAATGATCTTATTGATCTTAGTTGCCTCGTAGATATTTAATATCTATAAATCTGACTCCATGTGTTTATGTGTTAGCTGAGCAAGATCCTCTGGAAACCTAACAGGCGGTAACTTGGAAACCGCTAGATAGCTAGTCTA
>JACXGM010006534.1:0-32696 GCA_016801145.1 Umbra pygmaea | reverse complement strand
GTGTGTGTGTGTGTGTGTGTGTGTGTGTAGACCCATCAAGAGGTGATGAGTTCAGGTGATCCTCCTAACAGAAGTTGCACTGCATTGGCAGCCAATAACTGGTTTACATATTAGATTGGTGTCAACTTGGCAACACTTCCTGGACAGAGAATACGTCTCCTATTTCAGCACTTGGCACGTTCTGCCATTTTGTTTTGGCATCGGGGAAATTAAATCAGAGGTTCTTATGTTGTAATACCACTGAGAGGTAAACCTAGTGTATGCGCATTAAATAGGACAGAAGTATACCATCTCTTTGAAACGGAAGCTGCTAATCATTGCAGGGGCCCAGAGTGGATGTTTGTGTTATAGCATGTTGTCAGACATGGGTTTGGTATGCCTAGAAATAGTTGGTTACTGACATGTTTTGGAATGACCTTAAATTGCACAATATGTTTTTGTTTGATTATGAAAACAGAAATAATGAACATCTTTAAAATATTCAAACATGCTAACTTCAGACTCCTATTTTCTTTTGAGTTTCTATAGCTAGGTTAAATTATTTATTGGTAAAATATGTAATATGTGATTGCACTTCCAAAAAGTTACAATAAAGCAGTCTTCTGGTACTAGAAAATATATTTAACCATTAACCTCATCCATCTAGACAATCATTAGTACAAATAGAGAGCCAGATATTAAATATGTATGAACTCTTCCTATCTGGACAAATTGCATGAAGTTTGTCTGCATTAGACGCAGGCTAATCATGGCCAGATTAACACTAATTTATAGGGCTTGTCAGACACTTAAAGCTATTTATATTATCTGCTAATGCTAAGCTAAAAATGGTAATGACCTAAAGTCTCTAGGAAAGGTCATCATTTTATTTTTGCAGTAATTTAGTACACAGACATATTTAGTGTGATATTGGATTGGATTACTGCTTGATTCATCATTCTGTACCCCGGTTTTTCTCCCCACACAATTTTTCATGTCCAATTCCCTTTAAGCTTTGTCACGCAAGCAACGGCAGGCAGAGATGGAACTCTGCAAACAGGAATCAAACTCTGACCAGTGTGACACAGTTGTGAATCCAGGTAGTGACCGCTGCGCCACACTGGAGGGTCCAGGCTAATTTATTTGTGAAAAGTACTGTATGGTCTCTGCACTGTCCAGAGATGAGCCGACTAAAATAGACTGGTCACCTTGTTTCTGGTTGGAGTCTCAATGGCTTGGCATGCTTCTTTTACCATGTAGTAAATAGTTTTACCTTGACTGACCATTTATCAAAAATGACTGTGGATGCTAGATGCCTTCTCTATTCCAAGTTCTAGACCAATCATGCAGTTGCACTACCCTTTCCTAATAAACTTAATTTTTAAAAATATTTTCCCTTAACTGTACAGCAGCTAATTTTAACTATAATGTATTGTACGTTATTTGCTTCAGACAAACTGTAGATGTATCCACATCATACTGATTTGATCTGTGCTGCCTGATTTGTACTAGGTGTTAATATAATAAAATCAGCTAACAAAATCAGGTTATGTTGTCCCACTTTTCATATACAGTGCTGGCTGATATGTAGGAGTTATTGCTTTCACATATGTTGCATATTTCTGTTGTGCACGTGTGGGCGGTCATGAAGAGGGATAAGATATCATGGTGGCACAGAATTGTATTTCTCATTTTTCACTTGCATCAAACTGAAAGTGCCAATGTACAAAACACCAAATTTGTTGATGTGCCAGATTTTCTTCCCAATTTTATTTATTATCCAATTTCTATTTACAGCATTCCAGCAGATTAAAGATGATGTCAAGATATGTCTTCTGAAGCACATCAGATGCCATTCTGGTTCTTTTCACACTGCTGGCTCAACCAGGAAATCTATACCAGAATCTTTATGTGCTGGAAGGTGTGCATGAACTGTAATGCGGTTGCTTACAGCAGTACAATGATCCAAAATACACCTCAAAATCAACACAAAAATGGTTCACTGACCACAGTATCAAGGTATTGCCCTGGCCATCCCAGTCCCCTGATGCAAACCTCATAGAAAATCTGTGGGATGAGCTGAAGAGGAGAATCCACAAGCATGGACCTCAGAACCTGAAGGATCTGGAGAGGTTCTATAAGAAGGCATGTTCTTCCATCTGTTGCTCTCTGTTCTCTAACCTCATTACCCATTATGAAAATACTCAGAGCTGTTATTTTGGCAAAAGGAGGTATTGAGTAAAGGGTTGCCTATAACTTTGCCACACATATTTTTGAGAAAAAACATTTATTTAAGGATAAGACATTATTTTTTTCTTTCATTTTTTTTTCTTTCAGGGTTGATTTATTTTAATACACTATATGGCAAAAAGTATGTCGATACTCCTACCAATTCTTCAGTTCAGGTGTTTCAGCCACACTAATTGCTCACAGGTGCATACAATACAGCACACAGCCATGAAATCTTCATAGACCAACACTGACAGTACAATGGGTCATACTGAAGAGGTCAGTGACTTGAAACGTGGCACTGTCATAGAATTCTTACTTTGCCACAAGTTAGTGTAAACAATGCCACCACTGGACTCTGGAAAGTGGAAATGTGTTCTCTGGAGTGATTACTGACACTTCACTAACTGGCAGTCTGATGAACAAATCTGGGTTTGGCAGATGCCGGGAGAACGCTACCTACCGGAATGCATAGTGCCTACCATAGGCGTAGCTAGTGTGGGGGGGGGCTAACACGTTTGCCTGGCAACACTATATTATGCCAGCAACACGAACTCTGAACTTTCGATTCTAAATAATAGCGCTCATAATTCAATACAATAATCATTGTTAATTCATTGCATAGATAAGTAGTGGGTCCATGTTCATGTGTTGCTAAAATTTGTGTTAGCACCCCCGCTAGTGACGCCACTGGTGCCTACTAAAATGTTTGGTGGAAGAGTGATAATGGTCTTATGCTCTTCTGCTACAGGTGACAAAAACATTTTAGACAATTGGGTTCTTCCAACTTTGTGGCAACAGTTTGGGGAAGGCCCTTACCTGTTCCAGCATAACTGTGCCCCTTTGCACAAAGCGGGCTCCATGAAGACATGTTTTGACTAGTTTAGTGTGGAGGAATGTGAGTGGCCTGCAAAAAAGGCCTAACCTCAATTCCATTTAACACTTTTGGGATGAATTGGAACAGCAATTGCTAGCCAGGACCACTCATCCAACATCAGAGCATGACCTCACAAATGCTCTTTTGGCTGAATGGGAACAAATCACACAGACATCCTCCAAAATTTTGTGGAAAGCCTACCCAGAAAAATGGCAGCTGTTAGAGCTGCAGAGTGGCCAAATCCACATTAATGCCCATGAACTTGGAACGAGATTTCCAACAAGCTCATATGGGTGTAATGGTCTGGTGTCCACATACTTTTGGCTATATAGAGAACAATCAAGCCAATGGTGCCAATATTAGTGAAGTCCACTGTACTTTGATTGAGTTCACAAGTTTGCATGTTGCCAAGAACATTTGCTATATTGCAACATGGCTGAACAAACTAATTAGGTTACGAAACCCTCTGGTAATCTGAGAGCGTCTATCTTAATGTTTCATTAGATTTTTACATTTTCTCACTGACAAATCCATAACAAGTATGCAACGGTCAAAGATCAATCACATGGACCCCAACTTGGTAAGACAGGTTTTCTAAAAGCAATATACAGTGGAAGAAACAATGGGAACTTATGCAGTTCCTCTAGATTAGATGTACAGTATAAGGGCTGTGTCGTTTTTAACTTGAGATATTTTGCTCAGGATGGATAAAGATAATGCACTGCATCAAAATAATAAATTATTACTACTTATCCTAAACACTATCAAAGGGTGTAAACAAGTTTACCCTACTTAAACATAACTATTTATTGTTGACATTGAATTACAAGCAATGACAATAAAAGTTATGAATATAATTGAGTGAAAAACTAAGTGCTAAAATGAAAGACATTGATAGTTTCTCCAGCAGTCAACTATGATAGATGTCCCAATTACACCTTGGTTAACAAGGTTGCTGTGCTTGGTGTACACATCCTGGAACAACTTTGCAACTGTTTACTTTAGCATAGCATATAACACAATATATACTGTATGTGTAATAATCTATTATAAAAATAGACTATAGCAACTTGGAATCTGGAGGACTAAAGGCTTTAACCTTTCTCTTCAAACCATAACAGAACAGAATAAATACTTAAATCCAAAATGATTCATCAGCAGGCTACAACTCCAGGAGAGGTACATATTTTTGTAATTATGCAGATTGAAAGCAAACCTTTTTAGTGAATGAGAAAAAGTGTATCCCTATTTATAGAACCCTCCTTCCAAAAAGAAACAATAAATAGTTGGTTAGGACTCTAATTATTTCAACCTTAAAGAGCAGAACAGGAAATAATTCAAATAATATGATAAACCATTTTGATGAAAGAAAGACCAAATATTTAGAAAAATACATAATTCACCTTTGGCTAAGCCCCGCCCCCCTTAGTTACTGTTGCTACGTCCGACAACTTCATCTGGGCTCTGGTTTGGTATTAATATGTTTTATGCTGTGACAGCTCTTCCTGCTGAAATTTTATCAAACTTTTATAAAGCAGCAAATAAAGTGTCCGATAGAAATAGCCAAAAGGGGCTTCAATATGCATTCGAAGGCTGTATTCAAGATATACGAAACGCAAGGAACAACAAGGCATCCAAATAGAGGCAAAAGCATACTGGTCAGTCAAAAAATGAACCACCGCATATCCTACTAATCGAGACGGAGGCTGGGAATAACAATATCAAGGAGCAACACTGTTCATGCAAAGCTGGGTAGGTCTCTATTCACTTCTATAAACGTTATTACAAAGCAAATGGACTATGCGTGTATAACGTTGTATTTATTAGCAGCGTGTGCTAGCGTATCAACAACCGGTATGCTAACGTTAACGTTTGCTGACAAAAAAACAGACACCCCCCTCCAACCTCTCCGGGAAACGCGTATCTGTGTTACAACTGCCCCAGCCACAACGTTTAAACATATTTTTGATAAAACTACGACGGTAATAGCCTGCCGAGACCAAAAATATGAGACGCCTGTGTTAAAGGCAATGGAGCGCTGTGAAAGTGTTGGACCTCCGTGGGCAGTGTTGCCAGATGCCAGCCAGGTTTTCCAGCCCAAAACCTCGTCAAAAACCGCGAGAATGCACAAAAAAACGCCCAATTTTTTTCCACTTGTTTCTCATATAAACACATTGAAATCATTAACAAGCTTTAAAATTACCAATTTTTTTACTTAGCCTGTATGATTTCAGAAACAATATTCAATCAAATGAACGCAAAATTGGGCTACACTGACCTCAGTCAGACTATTCTAATATTAAACTATGAGCTTATATTATGCAAAATAATGTGTTTGTCAATAAAAGTCGCTTGTAATTAAACCATTCAGTAACATAAAAACATTGAGTGGACATGGATATGCAAAATAACCCACTTTAACATTTAAAATATTTCAAATAGCAATATGAAACATCATGAATACAGATGTACCAAGTCTCCCGGTTGTCCCGGGAGTCTATCGCATTTTAAGACGCTCACATATGATATACAATATCCCGGACATTGTTTTTTTGTTTGATGAAGAAAATCAATGTTTAGCATATTGTATATAATCTGCTGGCGTTAAAACCGCAATTACAATGCAGAAAACTTCCAGGACATTTGGGACACTTGGGATTATATGAAAATCGCGGTGAACACAGGCTATATAGGCTGTTAATTAGAACAATGGTGCCAGTGCGCTCTTTGCAGAAGTAGTGCGTTAATGCATGGACACTTTATACACAAACTAAATTTTTTCATACGCCAATATAGGCTAAAGGCAAACTTTAGTTTGACACCTGTGATTTAGAACAATGAATACCAAAGAGTTAAGCTATTCCCTGAGACAGGCAGTTAAACCTAGAGTTTTCATGAAAATCATGTTGAAAATATTTAGAACAGGGGTGTCAGTGCGCTCTTTGCAGAAGCAGAATGTTCCTGCATGGCGGATCTCTACACAAAAAAATATATTTTAATACACAAACCGCAGGTGTCGTAGCATTGTGGGTGTTAGAAGGAAGGGATTGGAGACCAGAATGCAGGGAGGTTGTGTTCTTAGATTTATTTTGAACACCGTGAAGAGGTACTTCCATGTTCTTTAGAGCTGCAAACACTGGTCTTGTATGCTGCACAACTATATAAAGATACAATGCTCTTATCGCGGCATCGGTCGCGGTACCCTATATACATGTACGCCTGGCAAACAGGACCGTATACATTATGTACCTACGACACTATACGAGGTGAAGGCTCAATCAATAAATTACACATACAGTGAATAACAGCTCCTCTTCTCACAAACATACCCCTCCTCGCTTCTCCCCTCCATGACAGGACTGGAAGTCAACAATAATAACACGCGCCGACCGTTCTGGAACACTGGGATCAAATATGCATCTTGATTACTCATTACGCGCTGGTGTGAGTATTTAGCTACCCAAAGCCCCATTCATGCGCAATGAGCTACCAAGTGCCCACCATTCTCCCAGCGTCCAGAGGTTGCCGCATGACACAAAAACACAAACATCAAAACAGTATACACAAAAAATATGCCACGAACATCAACGTCCCCACATTTCGTGACAATACGCAAAATATAATAGCAAACTGGAGTTTGATACTGTGATTTAGAACAATTAGGTCTAATTCCATAGAGGTGTAGCTTTCCGGAGACAGGCAGTTAGGCCTAGAGTTGTAATGAAAATCGCTTTGCATAATTGTTATTTTGAATAATTTAATTAACACAATATCATAAACAATAGAGAGGGTGCGCAATTTTATAAAACCAAAAGCTAAATCCTGGAAACAGTGGTTTCCTCTAGCATCTTTAAAAGATTCCACCTCAAGCCAAAATGCATCATGGGACAGGTTTGGAGAAAAACTTCTTGAGGCAATATTCATGTATTTAAGGTGCGGGCGGCATCGGCGTGCGTGACGTGAGCTGAAGGTATTGGGAGTGTCTGTTGTGAGTTTAGGGGGCACGTCAGCCAGAGCTGAGTGGGTGTGTGTGAGTGATTGAGTGAGACTGCTGCCTGCTGAACAGAGGGTCGCAGGAAGAAGGATCTGACGTGATCCAAAACCAGCCCAATTTATATCCCCCCGCCCAAAGCCATTTTTGCCCGCAAAAAATTATGCAAAACCGCCCAATTGGGCGGGAAACCGCCCAATCTGGCAACCCTGTCCATGGGAGCTCGTTCTTGGCTGTGCTGTGATTGTTCAATCTACATTCTAAGGTGTGGCTTAGCTAAAGGCGAATTTACAGCATATTTCTGAAAGGGACTGTAAATAGAAATCTGGTTATAAGTTGACAATTATGCATTGTATGAAGTATTATCAAGTTTAGTCTGCCTGTCACTAATGACAAAAAAAATGTTTTTACTTTTTCCACCCTTGAAATATGACTGCGTTGCTGGAGCTGTGGCATAACATTATCACAATACATACAGTTACATCTGAATTTCTGTTCACGTGACAAATAAAGTACATTAAAAAGATAAAGATCAACCTTAATACATAATGTTTACTTGTAAAAAATATATTTACCTTGCCTCGTCGCTCTACAGCGACTCCTATTGTGAAGAAAAGAATCAGTGGCTTGGCAACATGTGGTTGGATGAACTATGTTAGCACCCCTTACCATCCAGCATCTGTCCAAGGAGTTGTGGAGCTGCTGACAAGGCAGGGTTTGTGGGAATTGGACAAAACCAATTGGGAGTGGAGAAAAAAGTGGGAAAAAATGTATAAAGACGTGACAATTCTGCTTAACTAATTTAAAGGTGTGTTGTGTTTTACATTGTAAAACATCACAGACCCATTAGTTATGTCCAATTACTTCTTCTTGTTAGTTCAAAGATCTCTGACAAGTTTGGGATTTTGAACTGAACTTCATGAGTTTTCGAAATTTAAACTTGCATTCATTCATTGTGTTGACTTCAGTCATGCATGTGTTGATTGATTTTGGGTATATCAGTTGAAAATAAGGGGGGATAAGTGGTGGGTATGGGGGGATGCGAGCAAGAGAAAAAACGAATTCTTAGTTTGACAGAATTATTCCACTTCCATTTCACAGGTTGGCAGAAAACACAGGTTTGTTGAACAAACTCCTAGTTTTGAACAAAAACAAATGATTTGTGCTCAAAATAATATACATTATGTATATTTCTTGCCAGAATAATCGTTTAAAAAAAGAAAATATTAAAATTGACAAGTTCAAAAGTGGGGGATGACACATAAATTACAAGTTCAAAAGTGGGGGATGAGAGGTAAATTGTATGGCCTCCTTTAAAAAGATTTTCATTTACAGTGGGGCAAGAAAGTATTTAGTCAGCCACCAATTGTGCAGGTTCTCCCACTTAAAAAGATGAGAGGCCTGTCATTTTCATCATAGGTACACTTCAACTATGAGAGACAAAATGAGCCAAAAATGCAGAAAATCACATTGTAGGATTCCTAATGAATTTATTGGTAAATTATGGTGGAAAATAAGTATTTGGTCAATAACAAAAGTGAATCTCAATACTTTGTTTATATACCCTTTGTTGGCAATGACAGAGGTCAAATGTTTTCTATAAGTCTTCACAAGGTTTTCACACACTGTTGCTGGTATTTTGGCCCATTCCTCTAAGCAGATTTCCTCTAGAGCAGTGATGTTTTGGGACTGTTGCTGGGCAACACAGACTTTCAACTCCCTCCAAAGATTTTCTATGGGGTTGAGATCAGGTGACTGACTAGGCCACTCCAGGACCTTGAAATGCTTGTTACGTAGCCACTCCTTCGTTGCCCTTGCTGATGGAAGGAGGTTTTCACTCAAAATCTCACGATACATGGCCCCATTCATTCTTTCCATTACACGGATCAGTCGTCCTTGTTCCTTTGCAGAAAAAAAGGCCCAAAGCATGATGTTTCCACCACCATGCTGGGATTTTTGCTCACCGTTCTTGTGATCATTTGTGAGTGTTAAATCAACACAAAACAACCCCAGTGTTGCTGTTAAAAAACAGTGTTAGTTGTCAGAGTGTTAGTTTAACACTGTGAAGTGTTAGGCAAAACCATCACATTTTCCCAAAATTTGTTGCTTCACGTTTATTTTTCAGAATTGCTTGTTTTAATATATTTTCTACTTTGTGCATTCATGAATTGATTACTTTATGTAATTATTAAACAATAATAATATTTTTTACTTTTAAAATCTAATAACAACTGTATGTAGTATTATTGATTGCAACATTACTGAGATTAGTGTCCCGTTGATGTAGTTTAGCTAGTCTTGTTCAGTTTGTAAGTATTTCACCATTGCAGTTTTATTGAATGCAGTTTGTGGGTGATACAATATTACAACTGTTGGATATCCTTTTAGTTGGATTTCAATTTGTATTAAAAAATCTAAATCTTGTAGTGACTGTCATTGTGGTACGAGAGCTGGAAAAATTATCTTGTCACATTTACTGAAGAAGGCATCCTGGAAAATATGCAAATTGGAAAATAACACTCCTGGTTTAAGGGAATAACACAATTCAGTTTTAAAAATACACTCTCTGGTTTAAGAAAACAACACTGTTAGTAACAAAATGTTAAAAGTGTTAATTTAACTCTGAACTGGTGAGAATTATATAAACTCAGGGAAAATTATACATTTAACACTATGGTAGTTGAAATAACACTGACGTTTTTGCTGTAAATGAAAATTATTTTCTTATGAATTTGCCTGGAAATGGAATGGAATGAAACCATTAAAAAAAGTTTTGTAATTAACATATTTTATATCAATGCTGATGAGCTTTACAGAATATGATTTTAATTTGAACTTGTGCCTGCACATCTACAACTATTAACCAAATCAAATCGAACAACACTTCCACTAATGGTTGTCGAAATAGCAGACTGAAAGACACATCCTCTCTAAGACAAAACATTAATGTAATATATTTCAGGTGTGCTTTTTAAGTTGTTTTAACTTGAAACTGTGCAGAAATGTATGTTAGTTTTACTAGGTAAGGGAAGTTTTCCTGCATTGATAAAGTGAAATAATTATTTGTTTTAACTTAAAGTATGAAGTTGAATTAAGTGATAAAATGTTAAATCAACTAAAGAAACAATGTTGAGAAGTAGAACACTGAACTCATATATCAACTTTATTAACCTTTTTTTTTTAAACAAAGCCTTCTTCAAGCTAACTTACATTTTCAAGGCAGCAGGTGAACTTGCATTGTTTTTACAGTGATTGCTCTTTCAGTGAGAAGCTTACAAAAGCTGTAGAACACTTCTTTCATGATATTTTAAACTTCTGATGGGATAATGATTTCCCACACAATATGTAGTGCTTATTTTACCATTTGGATGGCCATGTGCTGGTCCAATTATTTATATAATCTATGCATTTTAGGTCATGTTTCATGTGTGACAAAGCACTGGGAATCATTCATCCATATAGGCTACATAAATTTCAATAAATACAGATTTTACTGAGTTTTAAGCTGGTCACGGCTCGAAAATCTACAAATGCTGTATTACCCTAGTGAGTCAGGAATTGATCATTGTTGTACCAATATCAGGACATCAGGTTCATAATGTAATTAATAAATAGCAATTGACAGATCAATGCATGCATTCTCATTTAACATACTACATTTAGTATCATTAAGTATTTAAGGGATTGGACAGTGTGGAACTTTTAGACCCCTCAAAAGAAAATCTTTAATCCAGTTCCACTGTGTTTTCATTGCAACTGTCTAATATGGGATTTGTTTAGACCTGAAACACCAGGTGGGTGGAATTAATGATGAGGTAGAACAGAAAATCAGCAGGCTCCAGACCTCATAGGGTATGAGTTGAATACCTCTTGTATAGACAGTGCCATAAAGAAACTGCAAATGTCCAATCGTTGGCTAATCATAATTAATACGATCCACTGATAGAGATATTCAAACCACTCATGAAACATCACAAAGGAATGGAGAGATGCAGTACAGTATATTACAAAAGTAAACAATAACATTTTATAAAGGTATAATAACATAGAAGATGTGGTTCTGGCTGAACCAAGGCCTACTTCTACAGTAATTCACAGGGGATGCTAGCCTGGGATAGACCATGGTACTCTCCTTCTGGCACGCGGCCACCTGCCTCCTGCTCCACGGCGTGCCCTCCTGGGGGACCCTGTCCAATCCCAGGATTCCACTGGTCTACATGCCTCACTGCTGCTGCCATGTCGACCCACCAGGGAGGCATATGGGATGGGGAGGTGTAGGGGATGGAGAAGAGAAGGACGGAGGTGTCGTCGGGTGTCTGTCCATGATCGGGGGGTGGGCGTGTAATAGAAGAAAAGGATTCTTTTTGGTCGTCATCCAAAAACATGTCAGGGTAGTCTATGTATCACCAGCTGGAGGCACAGACGTTAGGTGACAAGGAAGTGATGGAGAACACAAACACACACACTAACACATAATAACACACACACTAACACACACACTAACACACACACACACACTAACACACACAAAGGCACACTTACAAACAATCGCGCACACTAACACACACTAACACACACTAACACACACTAACACACACTAACACACACTATCACACATTAACACAGACACACACACACACAGACACACACACACTAACACATAATAACACACACACTAACACACACACTAACACACACACAGGCACACTTACAAACAATCACGCACACTAACACACACTAACACACACTAACACACACTAACACACACTAACACACACTATCACACTAACACAGACACAGACACACACACACAGACACACAGACACACAGACACACACACAGACACACACACACACACAAACAAACACAACACACATACTAAAACACACTAACACACACTAAAACACACACTAACACACACCTACTAACACCCACTAACACACATTAACACACAAACTAACACACACACTAACACACACTAACACACACTAAAACACACTAAAACACACACTAACACACACACTAACACACACAGACTAGGAGCACAGGGACTACATATAATAAAGATGACACTCCTAAACATGTACACTACTAGATATAATAAAGATGACACTCCTAAACATGTACACTACTAGATATAATAAAGATGACACTCCTAAATATTTACACCACTACATATAATAAAGATGACACTCGTAAACAAGTACACCCCTACATATAATAAAGATGACACTCCAAAACATGTATACCACTGCATATAATAAAGATGAAAATATAAACATGTACACCCCTACATAACATAAAGATGACACTCCTAAACATGTACACTACTACATACAGTGGGGAGAACAAGTATTTGATACACTGCCGATTTTGCAGGTTTTCCTACTTACAAAGCATGTAGAGGTCTGTAATTTTTATCATAGTTACACTTTAACTGTGAGAGATGGAATCCTAAACCAAAATCCAGAAAATCCCATTGTATGGTTTTTAAATAATGAATTTGCATTTTATTGCAAGACATAAGTATTTAAAACATCAGAAAAGCAGAACTCAATATTTGGTACTAAAACCTTTTTTTGCAATTACAGAGATGATATGTTTCCTGTAGTTTTTGACCAGGTTTGCACACACTGCCGCAGGAATTTTGGCCCACTCCTCCATACAGACCTTCTCCAGATCCTTCAGGTTTCGGGGCTGTTGCTGGGCAATACGGACTTTCAGCTCCCTCCAAAGGTTTTCTATTGGGTTCAGGTCTGGAGACTGGCTAGGTCACTCCAGGACCTTGAGATGCTTCTTACGGAGCCACTCCTTTGCTGCCCAGGCTGTGTGTTTTGGATGGTTGTCATGCTGAATGACCCAGCCACAACTCATCTTCAATGCTCTTACTGAGGGAAGGAGGTTGTTGGCCAAGATCTCGCGATACATGGCCCCATCCATTTTCCCAATATGGCGCAGTCGTCCTGTCCCCTTTGCAGAAAAGCATCCCCAAAGAATGATGTTTCAACCTCCATGCTTCACGGTTGGGATGGTGTTCTTGGGGTTGTACTCATCCTTTTTCTTCCTAGAAACATGGTGAGTGGAGTTTAGACCTTAAAGCTCTACATTTGTCTCATCAGACCACATGACCTTCTCCCATTCCTCCTCTGGATCATCCAGATGGTCACTGGCAAACTTCAGACAGGCCTGGACATGCGCTGGCTTGAGCAGGGGGACCTTGCGTGCGCTGCAGGATTTAAATCCATGACGGCGTAGTGTCTTACTAATGGTTTTCATTGAGACTGTGGTCCCAGCTCTCTTCAGGTCATTGACCAGGTCCTGCTGTGTAGTTCTGGTTTGATCCCTCACCTTCCTAATGATCATGGATGCCCCATGAGATAAGATCTTGCATGGAGCCCCAGACCGAAGAAGATTGAACGTCATCTTGAACTTCTTCCATTTCCTAAAAATTGTGCTTTTCACCAAGCTGCTTGCCAATTGCCCTGTAGCCCATCACAGCCTTGTTTTGGTCTACAATTTCATCCCTGATGTCCTTACACAGCTCTCTGGTCTTGGCCATTGGGGAAAGGTTGGAGTCTGTTTGATTGAGTGTATGGACAGGTGTCTTCAAGTTGGACAGGTAACGAGTTCAAACAGGTGCAGTTAATACAGGTAATGAGTGGAGAACAAAAGGGCCACAAACAGGTCTGTGAGAGCTGGAATTCTTACTGGTTGGTAGGTGATCAAATACTTATGTCATGCAATAAAATGCAAATTCATTATTTAAAAATCATACAATGTGAAATTCTGGATTTTTGTTTTAGATTCTGTCTCTCACAGTTGAAGTGTACCTATGATGAAAATTACAGACCTCTACATGCTTTGTAAGTAGGAAAACCTGCAAAATCGTCAGTGTATCAAATACTTGTTCTCCCCACTGTATAATGAAATGACACTCCTAAACATGTACACCCCTACATATAATAAAGATGACACTCCTAAACATGTACACCCCTACAAATAATAATAATGACACTCCTAAAGTCTTTACAGGGGGTTCTGTCGGTGAGATGTCCCTAGCAAGCAGAATCTGTCTGAAGAAACAGAATTCACTGTTAAAAATAAAATCTATTTTAATTACATTAGAGACAAATGCTAAATGGACATTTCTCCTCATCCTTGGACAACACTGAACACATTTCCAGCACTGTACTGTAGGTGATATCCTTGTTTGATAAATATGGATAGGTTTTCACAATGTAAAGCTCAGTGTCAGAGAAAGGGGGTAAAGCTTTGTTGCATCACAATGTCTCAGATCTTTTTTTCTCACTCATTTCATGTTTTGAAAGTGCAACAAAGACTAAACACTCCTCCATTGCTCCCAGGCAACAAATTTATTCTCCTCTTAACACCATCTTTAGTTGTTGATTTCACTAAAGTGAAAAAATATAAAAATAATAATAAAAGGATGGATAAAAAGTGTGAGCGATAAACATGCAGGCAGGTGTTGACGATGCAAATGAAACGGAGGACAGATGGTGAGCAGCATTATAACTCACTGGGAGGATAATACAGAGAGCCAATCAAATTCCCTCAGTGGGTTTGGGACTTTCTTCACAACTTTCCTGTCTGTGCCACCATCAAACGGGCACCGTGTGGCACAGCTCTGGAAGATGGCCTAAGCAAGACGATGGCCTAAACTTCTGAAGTACGAGGAGTTTGTCTACTGATGCCACATTGCCCCCAAATGTGCCATCCTCCAAAAAAAGGCCCCTTGAATTTCCTGTTTTGGCGTTAAAATTTACAGGAAATGAAATCAATTCAGATTTTGTGTTTCTGTGTGGACCAAGTTGTTAAAAATGACCATCACTTTTGACATGGTCATAATGTGGTTATGTGATTGATTAAAAACATCAAGCTGAAAATTAACGAAAGCATTACAAATCACATTATGGGCCCAGTAGGCCATTCATACAACAAGTATGGCCTTCAGTTGTACTTGCTCTGTCTGTCGGCCTGTCTGTCTGCCTACCTGTCTCACACACATATCAGTATGAGAGGGAGGTAGTGTCGTCACAGAGCTGCTTGATTGCAGGAATGCTGCCTGGTATCCTCGGGCGCCACGCGTGCCAAGCTGCCAGTCTGTACCGTCACACCTTGCTGCCTTTTAAGATTGCCCTGCAGAGACAGCGGGGGGAATGCCAGCCTGTACCCGCCGCAGTCGGGAGGCCCTGGAGAAGCACGTGTCAGGGACTGTTGCCAGCTTTATACCCAGGAGAGAGGTTGAGGCAGAGTGGGTACAGAAGCAGAGCTACAGATTTCTGTCCTCAACCCAGGACCAGGCACCACACAGCGGGCTTAGAGAGCGAGAGAGCAGGGCGTCTCTGAATGGATCATCCTCGACATCAAGACGAATTTCACAGCAAATATATAAAATGTGAAATATCTTTAACATCTATAGATCAGGATGAAGCTGAGAACGATCCATTTAGAGAAATGTGTGGTATGTGTGGGTGCGTCACTTTTTTTGTCTCATCTTCATCTACAAATGGCATCGGATGGCAGAATGTAAATGAGATGGTTATTACCGCAGTGTTCATCAAGCCGGGCTGGAAAGACTTCAATAGCTTGATGAATATGCATGCAAATTTGTTAATTAAGTTAATTATTCTGCTGAAAATTCATTTGTCTTTGCAGGACTTCTCCTGCAATGATTTGAGCATGTTTCTGTCATTAGTCATGTCAAGCTATTTAAAATCACTTTGGTCCACTTTCTAAAAGTTTGACATGGCCAAAAAATAGAAAGAGAACTGTGAGACCCCCACACAGAGAGCAGGGCAGAGAGAGATCTGTTTTAGCAATGAAAATATGTTTTGAAATGATCCAAAGGGAGGGGCTGCTTGGTTGGAATAGAGCTAAAATTAGTTGGATGAAACTCAAACTGCAAATCTCTGACCCACTGACCACTGCAAAAAACCATTCACTTCAGAGACTAACAGTATTAATACCAAAATATTTGACTGTTGTCAGGCTTTTCTGCTTGGAGATGAAATGCACAATAGAGGTAGCCGATGTTATTGCTGTAATGTATTATGCCGTTTCCAGTTTCAAGATATCAAAAACAAAACAAAAAAACACTAGAGGCTGTAAGTTTTTAGATAACTAAACTTCACTGTCACGTCGTGTTGAAATAAACAATAGCTACAACTCTTGTCACGGTCATTTGTAGTGAATGAATCGCCACTGTTTATGTACCAACGAGCTTCATACTTGGATTCATAGGCTGTGCGTTTCTAAATTGTAAGATACTTACAGTACATCTGCCATAGACATTTGATTAAAAAACAAGTAAGACAGTGTAAAATGTAGAACCCCCACTGAGAGCAGCTACCACAGTGACAGTTATTTGAAAAAATGCAGCGTGACTGAACATCACTTAACTCCCTAGCTGTCATCCACCATTTGAGAGGGACATGACCACCGCACCTCACAGCTAGACAACTAGTGAGCAAAGAACGATAAGTAGTTGGCACATTGTTGTACTTTTCCTTAACTGATTTTGGCAGACTACATTTTCTGTTGGGTACGAGGGGTAAGGTCAGTGAGCCTGATGTGGCGACTTTCGACATGGGTCTAAATCTTATCTTTTAAAATGGAATGAACAGAGGAACATATTGGAACATAACTGAACCAACCATTCTCTGGCAGCGGCTGCAGCAGTGTCCACGGGCCAATGAAAACACATATTCCCTTGTCTCCATTGTCCACGGGCCAATGAAAACACATATTCCCCTGTCTCTACTTTTAATTGGGGATCTTTAGTGGTATTAGCAGCAGAGGCTGACTGCCTGCCAGCCTGCGCTTTGTCAGTAGTGTCACTACCACTGTCTCCACTGACACCTAGCCTCTTCTCAGAGTTTGGCTTATACTCAAGTCAGGAAACACACATCATTTTTGATGTACCACACACATACATACACACACACAAATACAAATGCACAGAGAGCGGCAGACAGAGACAGAATGAGAGGCACACACAAAATCACCAGTAATAACACTTACACACAACCTGAAAAAGCACCACATCCTGCACTTTTACAAACTCTGTAAACATGGCTAAAGGCTAATCTGGTAGCGGATGCAACATTTTTCTTAGCTTACCATGGTGCTTATGGTAATCATTTGTGTGTGTAATATGTTTTTACATAGTTGGTTTATTTTGTTTAGTCACTTTGGGTGTTGTTGTTTATCTGTTTGCTGAGTGTTATCAAATGCTGCTGTGTCCTCCCATTGTATTACGTGCTCATTTTCTATTGCCGTTGATCTTTAAATTGTTATAAAATCATCCTTAGGGACTGCAGTTGGAAATTTGCCAGCTGGCAAACAAATATATTTTACAGAAATGGGGTTTAATGTGTAATGCCCATGTAAAACTACAGTTTGTAAAGGAAACCAAATGCATTAATTCATCCATATATTAATTCCTTCACAAATTATTTGTTAGTATCAACATATAAACTACAGACAATCAGCCTGGGTAAGAAGGCCTGTGATTCCACTGCTAGCGCTAATCAATTAAACATCGCCCTCTGGTGGGAGTGAGAAACATGACAACTACATAAACTCAGACAGGACTTGTTTGACACTCAGGCAAATGCAAACTACTGTAACTGAACCTAGAACAGCATACACCCAGTAATACCTGGCAATTGTTTAGAGACAGATGTGTTCAACAATACACATATTAGCAAGATTGGCACAAAGTAACCATAACACTGGGCCAAGGGTGACTGTAAGTGATTGATGTACCCACATCTATATGTACTGTACATGTTTTTCTGAAGACAACACACACAAAGTATAACCTATACATTTTTGGCAAGCTTTATAGCAGGTTTCCATTTGCTTCTTTACTGGTAAGTTATCAGGAAACTGCAAGAAGCACGCAGTTAGCGTTGTGGTAATAGTTGACTAGTAACCAAATGGTTGACGGATTAAAACCCAAGCTAGCAAAGAAAACATCTTTGAACATAGCAGTCACATAAGTATGTACTGTACATCCCTATGGATGACAGTTTGGTGAATTCTGTAAACAGAAAATTTTAAGGTGCTTTGTTTCTGGCACAGTTTTTTAACTTTGATATTTCATCTTGGATTGGCTGAAGTAGAAGAGCATCACACATTTGTCATCAAGGTTTTAGGAATAGATGTAATGGTTAGGTTCTGCGTTAGGGCTTTTGGGGCTATGGAAACCATTTTTTTATTGTAATCAATTCAGTCCTCACAAGAATATGTATGCCAACATAACGATTTGGTGTGTTTGACATTTTACCAATCTGTTAATAACTGAAAATCCATTCTCCACAAGCTAAATAAAACCTTTGCCAGCTTAAAGGGTTAGGTTTAGGCAAAACGTTAAATTTAGGGATAGTGATTACATCATAGGCATTATGGTTACGTTTAGATAAGGGTTTGCTTAAAATAAGAACAACCCGAGATTTCTAAATGTTCTAGATTTTCTGTGTGAAATATTTAACATAGCTTCGGTATCCATCTCATTTTGCACATAACATCCTAACAATAGAACACGGCAAATAACATAAGCAGACACATCCGCACAGGACATTGTCAGGTTGATAGCATTCTGTTGGGTACCTGACAAGCTGTTCCGATCACAAGGTTACACAGCCACACACCAGATGTGTGGAGCGTCAATTAAAAGCACACCTGGGTCTGGTGATTGCATAAATTATTAAGTGCAATATTGATGTCTAGTGCCGGTAGACTTCTCTAGGGAGCAGGATTTGGATAATGTGAACTTCATCAAAGGCCCCCAGGCTTATGTGGTTTTACTAGTTCTCTGTAAGAGAATACACATTACCACAAAGATGAGAATACACAACTACTAGAATCATTTGAACATAGATTTGATGATTCTTCTAACAGTGTTATAGACTAATTGCTTGGACAGATGGTATAGGCTTACGATTTAAAAAACAACCCAAGGGCCTAGATAATAAATGTACATATTGTCACTGCAAAAAATGTGTGAAGACTGTTGATGAAAGAAACTAAATTAAAGTTTTAGCCATTTTCATTTGTTTTCTCGCTCGCCTGGATACTAAAATATCTATATAATAAAAACCACCAAAAGCACACCCTTCCTATTTTCAAATGTAGATAAAAAAGGCAGACTTTAGTCATGTGACGAGCACTAAGTCAAACTTTACGTCAATGAGCCTTGTGGTCTTGGCCTGTACATCCATTTGGCATCAGCAAGATGAGTGAGGCTAAAGAACAACACCCAAATATAAGACAACAGCTATAAAAAACTAATCTTAGGTTTGATAAATGCCAGTGCATCTCTATTTATGAAGGTTTCATTGACAGCATTGTGACTTTACCATTAAATGGATGGAAATCAAAGAGGCAGTGAATGTGACATTAGTAGGGAGTGATAAAATCAATCAAGTAAAAAAACAACAGCTGTTTTGCCTGTGGCAAATATCAAACAGAATAACAACAGATTCCATTGCCAAAATCTAGTACCCAATAATTGTTGTTTTACATGCAGTTGTCACCTCTTCCTTGCATATGCATAGCCATTCAGTGCCTTTTTGTCTAAAATATCAAAATAATCTCAATTTAAATGTTTGCTATATACCAAAGGGGTTGCCAAAAGTTTCATTAAATCGCTTAAAATAAAATGGCAAAATATAAAGCAGAGGCATCGTGCTATCTGACAAATGTTATTGTCATTAATAGTAAGTATGGCAGAGAGAAGGAAAATTGCCTGGTGAGTGCTATAAGACATCCATCATTAACTTTCTCTGTCGTCTTCTAGGATGAATGAATAGTGGCACAGGAAGGACGGTGGGTAGCCTGGAGCATGTAGGCATCACTCCCTCCACCGTCTGGCTGATTTGCTGCTGCAGTCTCACAACTCAAGATGATTATTACCTCACAGATTATAGTCTCTTACACCACTGGGTGCCTTGAGCCTGGACAGAGACAGACCATACAAATTACAAAGTGACTGTGTGAGGAAATAAAATTCTACATAGTGATGGGAAAATTTGCAGCAAGAGAAGCACAAAAACAGTTAGTTCCCTTCTCTGAAGAGGGTGCACTATTATACCATTGAGGCGGTGTCTCTAATTAGACTGTCACAAAAATAACAACTCTGTATGAAGAAACGTATAGAGGAACCTAAATAGGCTTGTTTGTGGAAATATGCTACCTTGCACGAAAGTTGATACTATCTTTTATGATTATGGCATCTGCTTGAAATTTGTTTAAAACGTAGCTGTACTAGAGTAGAATGTTACTGCTTGAAGCCGACAGCAGCACAAATAAATGTAATAGTTTTGAATGAGTGCTAAGAAAGAAGCTGCCAAGTTAACATTTGTCAGGGAGAATTTATCTGAATAGTTTAACAACTGCAAAATAATTCATAAATAATTGGGTGTTTGGATCAGCAAAAGAAAATGTGCGATATGCATCAAAACAAAATTAGACAGGTGCATAAATTTTGGCACCCCAACAGAAATATCACATCAATTTTTAGTTGAGCCTTCTTTAGCAGAAATAACAGCCTCTAGATGCTGGATTCTGGATGAAGGTATTTTGGACCATTCCTTCTTGCAAAACATCTCCAATTCAGTTAAGTTTGATGGTTGCCGGGCATGGACAGCCTGCTTCAAATCACCCCACAGATTTCCAATAATATTCAGGTCTGGGGACTGGGATGGCTATTCCAGAACATTGTACTTGTTCCACTGCAGATTTTGAGCAGTGTTTAGGGTCGTTGTCTTGTGGAAATTTCCAGCTCCCGTGTAACTTCAACTTTGTGACTGATTCCTCTACATTATTCTCAAGTATCTGCTGATATTGTGACCCTCAACTTTAACAAGATTCCCAGTACCAGCACTGGCCACACAGCCCCACAACATGATGGAACCTCCACCAAATTTTACTGTCGGTAGGAGGTGTTTGTCTTGGAACACTGTGTTCTTTTGCCACCATGCATAACGCCCCTTGTTATGACCAAATATCTCCATCTATGTTTCATCAGTCCACAGCACCTTCTTCCAAAATTAATCTGGCTTGTCCATATGTGCATTTGCATACCTCAAGCGAATCTGTTTGTGGCGTGTGTGCAGAAAAATCTTCTTCCACATCACTCTCCCGTACAGCTTCTCCTTGTGCAAAGTGCACTTAATTGTTGAATGATGCACAGTGACACCATCTGCAGCAAGATGATGTTGTAGGTCTTTGGAGGTGGTCTGTGGGCTGTTTTTGACCGTTCTCATTATCCTACGCCTTTGCCTCTCCGATATCTTACATGGCCTGCCACTTCTGGCCTTAACAAGAACTATGCCTGTGGTCTTTCCTCACCATGTTCCTCACAGTGGACACGGACAGCTTAAATCTCAGCGGTAGCTTTTTTAGCCTTCCCCTAAACCATAATGTTGAACAATCTTTGTTTTCAGGTCATCTGTGTGTTGGTTTGAGGCCCCCATGTTGCCACTTTTTAAAGAAGAATCAAAGAGAACAACAACTTGCAATTGGCCACCTTAAATATCTTTTCTCATGATTGGATGCACCTGTCTATGAAGTTCAAGGCTTAATGAGCTCACCAAACCAACTGTGTTCCAATTAATCAGTGCTAGGTAGTTACAGGTATTCATATCAACAAAATGACAAGGGTGCCCAGATTTATGAACCTGTCAAATTTCAAATGTCAGATTTTACTGAACTCAAGTAATTCTGCAAAGAAGAATTTCCCAATCTAGGTGTGCAAAGCTAAGGGACATATCCAAGCAGACTGATGGCTGTAATTAAAGCAATAGTTGGCTCTACAAAGTATTAAATCACTTTTCTGATCACTTTTCCAAAACTGTTATTCTATTTTTTATTTTTCACTGTTGCCTTTTTACATTACGTGAATGTTGTAAGGCAGAATGTGTAAATAAAGCTTGAACAAAAAATATATTTTTAATAGATTTTGATTTCAGGCTGTATGACAAATATGTGATGATATTCTGGTACTGTAATTATTCATGCTGCAGACCAAGTCTGTATTTCTCTGCATAAAATTGGTTCCACATCAGAAACCAAAAATTGCCATAACTTCGCTTATTTTGCTGTTTTTCTTTTGTTTCTCTTTTGGTCACTATTCCCTCTGGTCTGAAAATCAAATCCCAATGTCCCAGGGCAATGAAGGTGGCATGTCCTTCCAACAATACAATACATGAAATGTGTCCTGAGTCTTGACTATGGTTAAATTACAATAATCCAACTGAACAAAAGTCTTATTCACTCGCTCAGTTGACTTACATACTCTTGGTGTGAAGCAAATTCATTGTACATCCTTCAAGTAAATGCAATTTAATTACTTGCTAAATCCAACTTGACAATACTCCCAGAGCTTGTCATGTCACCACTATGGCCAAGGCAGTGTTCATACCATTGAAATGGAATGAATAGAAATGCTGTTCTAATTCAAAACAATGTAGCAGAATGGCGGCTGCAAAGCTCTAACGGCCTACTTCCGCATTAAACCGATTTGCGTCAAGTCGCGGACTCACTAGTTTTGTAGCAGCAACAGAGTAGTCAGCTTTGCTAATATATCTCTGTGGCCTGACATTAGGTGGCGGTGTAGGCACCTTTCAGATGGTTGCAATCTGCCATTAAATCAAAGAAGATCACCGTGGCCAGCCTTGTTGTAAAGAGGAATTGTAGAGTACTGGATTTAATTGCATTATAATTATTTTGGTCATCAAAAGTCATCAAAATATATTTAATATATGCTAATATTATAACTACAGTTATATAAGATCGATAACTTGTCTTGAGAGCTAGACAATATCTAAATAATTTTGCCTGATACCTAGTTAAATATCACTTTAGGATAGCTAATGGGACAACTAGAGAAAAGGAAATGGCAAAAAAAAACCTGTTTTCATCAATGACAAATGGAGTATATTACCCCCCCCCAAAGTGAATTTAGTAAGTGCATTTGACTGGGTTGATTCAGATAATGAATGGGTTGACAATGGATATTCAACCTAAAAATGTCATGGCACTTATCGTATTAGTGGGTTGTCTAGGGACAGTGTTGGGTAAAGTTACTTTTCTAGTTACTTTTTAGTTGTTGAGTTCGCAAGTTTTGGGAAGTCCCTAATTAAGACAAAATGATCAGGTAAATGGAGGTCATATCTTACAGGTGACCATGATTGATATTTTCTTTACTCTTTCTGTTTGTTTTATAGGTCACTGTTAAGATATGAACTCCATTTACCAGATCATTTTGTCTTAATTAGGGACTTCCCAAAACTTGTGAACTCAACAAGTAACTAGAAAAGTAACTTTACCCAACACTGTCTAGGGACCTATCCTTTCCTTGTTGCAAAGAACACAGTCGGAATCGCAGATCCCAGACATTAAAAAGTAATAACTAAATATGTTACAATATTTCTATAATTCGAATATAGTTCCATAATAATAATAATATTTGCCACTTAATTTCACCTATACTAAAGTGCAGCAAATAAATTAAAACGTTAAAAAAATATATTTGCACCTGTTGCAGTGTTTATCTACCAAACGAGGCCAGCACACGCCTTTTTCATATCATCCAATCGTTGTGATGCGCTTGATAAGCTATAAAACAATGGTAATTACTCTTCTAAATTCCCCAAAAAGGTAACACTTGGTTCTCTGTATCACTAACTATCCCAAATACTTAGGCTGATTTGTGATAATTTTTATTTATCTACTCATTTAGTTATTACAGTTAGGTCTGGAAATATTTGGACAGTTGTTTGTTCTTGGGTCTTTCTGCCTAAAGTTGTCTTCAGCAAGTGAAATGCATTCACAATTGGGTTGAGATCGGGTGATCGACTCAGACATTGCAGAATATTCCAGTTCTTTGCCATTGTCCATCTGTAAAGTGAAGCGCCGTTCAATCAACTTCCCTGAATTAGGCTGACTCTGAGCAGACAATATATCCCTATACAATTCAGAATTCACCCGGCTGCTTCTGTCACCATCAATAAACAATAGTGACCCAGTGCAATTGGAAGCCATGCATGCCCATGCCATCACACTGCCTCCACGTTTTACAGATGATGTGGTATGCTTTGGACCAAGAGTAGATCTAGGCCTTTACCATACCTTTCTCTTCCCATCTTTCTGGTACATGTTGATAATTTTTTTATCTGTCCAATAAAATGCTGTTCCAAAACTGGACTGGCTTTTGTAGGTATACGTCTATGTGGCCTTTCTATTCTTGAGGCTTATGAATAGTTTGGACCTTGTGAACTCTCTGTATTTGCTCTCGTGGTCTTGTAAAATCTTTTCTTCATGGTAGACTTAGATAATGATATTTCTACCTCCTGGAGAGTGTTCTTCACTTGGATGTATGTTGTGGGGTTTTTCTTTGACATGGAATGGATTCTATGATCATCCACCACAGTTGTCTTCCGTGGATGTCCAGGACTTTTTTTCTCAGAACGTTCCAAACTGTTGATTTGGCCACTCCTAATAATGGATAAAAAAAGAATTTGCAGCCTAAGGATGGCCTGTTTCACTTACAATGAGAGCTGATGTGTTCACAGCAACAGCATCCAAATGTGAATTCCACACCTGGAATCAACTCCAGACCTTTCACCTGCTTAATTTCCTATTGATGAGGAATAATCAAAGTAAAAGCCCACACCTGTCCAGGAAACATCTTTCCAGTCAAGATGGGGCTACAAATTAAAGAGCTAAACCTTTCCTCCAATTTGGATGTGAATACCCACAAGTTAAAGAGCTAAACCTTTCCTCCAATTTGGATGTGAATACCCACAAATTAAAGAGCTAAACCTTTCCTCCAATTTGGATGTGAATACCCACAAATTAAAGAGCTAAACCTTTCCTCCAATTTGGATGTGAATACCCACAAATTAAAGAGCTAAACCTTTCCTCCAATTTGGATGTGAATACCCACAAATTAAAGAGCTAAACCTTTCCTCCAATTTGGATGTGAATACCCACAAATTAAAGAACTAAACCTTTCCTCCAATTTGGATGTGAATACCCACAAATTAAAATTCAGAGACTGCCCTGTAAGCCCATATTCATTATTTAACTTTAAAAGTACAATATGTAACTTTTCTGCTTAAAAAAAAAGCAAAAATCACTATACCTACAGTATGTTATATATATTTTTAAGTTGTTTACTTTTTATTATCCCCAATGTTACTTTCAAACCCAGATAAATTTGTAATATAGTTCGAAGACACAGGACGTTTCGTGGTTTCGTTTTGTCGCCCATCAATGGCATCATATAACCTTTGTCTCCTCTTGTTGCTCTAACTTCCGGGGAACTGCCATTTAGCAAGTTACCGTTACGTTAGCTAAAATTACCTTGCGGCTATTTCATTAGAAAGGCATTGCATAAAGTGAATAACCGTAACTAAACGTAAGATGAATAAAGCTATAATATTTAACAATACCTTGTCATTGAACATGTTTTCTGCCGGAGACACTATATCAGTTGGTTGTCATTAACCACGACAACAATTACCATGATCCCACGCTACTTCCCGACGTCATCAAACTACATATTTTATTATTGTTTTGATTGAGAGACCCTTGAGGCCAAAAACTATATATTGTATGTTTTTTGGTAAACAGCCCAAATTATGAAAATGGTGTTAGTCCAAATATTTCTAGACTCTTTTTTTCCCAAAGGTTTATGCTATGAGTCAGTGTCTTGTCTGTTACAGTGTTTTAGTGCATATAATGTGCACTTGCGTATAACACGCACCATCGCAGATATTGTTTTATGTAACAAATTATTCATATAACGTGCACATAATGGCGGTGCTAATCGGATTCCTGTGTTACATTCTGCTTTTCAAATGGTTAAATTTGGATTATTCTCTAATCGATGGACTCCCCAAGGCTCGCGGTGAATCCTTGCTTGTAGATGTGGCAAAAATGGAGAAACTGATTGTGGCTGAAGCCCACAGCTGTACTTGAGGAACACCCATTAACGTACAAATTGAGGGCAGCGCAGCGACACCATGCTCCAGTCCTGTCGGACAATTGGATCTGTACCGTTACTCTCCTTGGCTTGCGTTCCGACATCCCGGTCTCCATAGCTGTGTCTCAATGTGTAGGCTGCATCCTCTGAAGGCCGTATTTGAAGGCTGATTTCATGCATTTGAAGGCCGATTGCGTCACAGCAGTACTACGAAGGCTGCCTCAAATCAAACTATGCACCCTTCGAAGGCTGCATTCGTCACCGCGGCGCGACGAAGGCTGCCCCAGTTTGGAATGTCCTTCAAATGTTACGCCAAATGCGCCCATAATTTTCTTGGGCGAATTAACGATACAAAAAAGGACACTTCGCAGCCTACCCTTCCCCAGAATTCATAGCACACCGGTGACAATGCAATTGTATTCAAAGAAAATAGCTGGTGTTTATAGCGTTGAGGCAGAGGAATTCAGATATAAATGTAAGTTTTTCTTTGTTTTTTATTGTTTTTTTAATTTTTATGCTTCAACTGTGTGAAAACAACAGGGTTAAAACTTGTCAACCCATTGGACCTGCCTCTCACTTTGCATTTTCCTGGAGCTGTATTCTGCTAGCAAAACTAACGATGATGTCATAAGTTCAGTATTATGATAAAACCTTCAAAATAAAAGGCCGAATGTCAACATATAATTGTGTATAATTCTTCCAGTAACATAAATAAAATAAAAATGAAAGTTAGCAATTCAGGCTCAATAGTTACTTGACATTTCACAAATGTCATGTAGGATGGCAGCTCTCCTCTCGCACCGTTTGCTAGTGGGTAATTGGGAACACCTGGTGGCTCAATCGGTTATCCAATGACTGCTACAGTCGTAGCCTCCGAAGGCCATGTAGGATGCATCCTTCAAAGGCCGCAAACATTGAGACACAGCTCACATGTTCACCATGGCCTGGGCTGAGTAAGTCACCACTCTCTCTTTGTTTATACACTGCTGGCAAGAGTTGCGCTTCTGTTAACTGCTAGACTCCAGTTCCGGTTCTCAGGTTGGTCTGTCTTGGGTCGGACACTGCTAGTGCTTTTGTGTGATTGTTGCTTCAATCTGGATCTAAAATCGAAAATGGTCTGTCAACTCCAACACTGGTAGCAACATCAACGCTCTCTGGTCTCACTCCCATTGTCCTAGATACCGAACATATCTAACTGTAAACCTTTGTTTTCTTCACCCCCTTTAATCTTCAACCATCTGTACACCCACCCCACCCTGTCAAACTACCAATCTTGCTCTCCTTAGCACCTGATCTATTAACAACAAAGCTCCCCTGCTCCATGAACTAGTATTAGACAAGAAATTGGACTTTCTCTTTCTAATTGAAACCTGGCAACAGACTGAGAATGATTTTCTTCTCACTCTGTGTTGCTACTCCCCCTGGTTATAGTTACCTGTGCTATCCCCCCCTCCCAACTACCCCCCTCCCAACTACAGTAACATTAGGCAGCACAACACACAAACAGCTGACAATCCGTAAGCCTTGTTAACGAGGCAATCCTGCTTTAAATTCCAATTTGATTATCTTGTATAGTTACACATTTCCCCACTTAGCAAATCTTTATCCATTTGCTAAGTGTATTTTACATAATCTCAACATAAATGGTGCATTACTGCCCCCAACTGTATTGGATGGAATGTGGGATCAGAAAACGGGTGAAATCCAAGTGCCCATACGCCCCACAGCAGGGACGGACTGGTCATCGGGAGGGAGTTTTCCGTAACGGCCGGTCCATTATGGGCCGAACGGGTCGTCATATTTTACTTTGACTGGCTGGTCGCCCAGTTACAGTCCTGGACGTATTAAAACAGGTGACAGTAGGTTGAAATGGACTGCCTGTTGCATCCGCAGAGTGAATGACGAACGAGAGGAGCGACAGATATGATACAGATATAATACCCCCCTGCCGGCCTCTCCATCCAAAATCCCGGGCCGAATTTTTGTCCCAGTCCATCCCTGCCCTGCTGGAATACGCAGTACAAAGTTGTCTAGAGACAAGTCTAGAGTAGTTAAAAGTAGTACACACAATTCCATCATGAAATTCTCAGTAATGCAAGTTTTTTCGTTTTTACTACTCTGTACATTATTCCACCTAAGATAGCCTTTGACGGCCTCAAGTCACACGTCAAATTCTTACAGGTGGTCGGTCAAAGAGACGTCACGAGCGTGACTTCAATGTCTTCAGACAGCCTGTGGGAATTGTCAGGAACATAATCTCTTTATTTTCACACTAGACTTACTGAAAACACACTGACTTCTCTCTTCAGTAAAGGACTCACACGTTTTATGGGGAAAATCGGAACCAGTGGATAGTGATAACACCTCAGACGGCATGGATGCTCTTCTGTTTGGTTCCAAGGATGAGTGTTTAATTAAGCCATGGGACTTGACAGCAGATTGACCACTGGATTGCCGGATGCATTCATTTGGAACTTTGTGTCTGGGGCATTTTCTAAAAAAGGTGGTTTGTGTGAGTGTGTGGAAACTTAATAAAAAACTGTCCTTCTAATAAAAAGAGTACACACCCAACTCTCTTCCCAAGCAACAGTCTGTGTAAATCATCACACAGGGAACATGTCAGCATGCAAAAACAGTAAAGTTTCCTTTTTTATGATCATTTGTTTTATTTACAGACAGTCAAGCACCACATTGATTTCAAACAGAACAAAACATTTAAAATAAGCATATTTCCCCATTCCACCCACACAATAACCTATTTTTCAAAAGTATCAAAAAAGTGTTGCTATTTTTTCAGGAACAGGGTTCCAAAAAGACCTCCAGATTTGACTCTTTGGACAATGGATACGGTCAGACACGTGCACAGATGGGGCTTGAGCCCCTGCCCTTTTCCCCTCAGAGATGTGCCCTATTGGCTGGCATTATTTTTATAATATTTAAAATACGTTAATACTGTAAGATACTGTACACCATTCACATTCTCTAAAATATAATTGTCAGATATTTAACAGCCCCCCTCCACCTCTAATAAATTATTTATTCCAACGTTAACCTCACTTTAGGTCAGGGAAGATAGAAACGATTTAATTAATATTCTGTACTCAGTAATCAATGCTTGACACCCAGCCACAAACTTGTTTTTAGACACAAGTTAATGGGTAGCTGGCATATCTTTCTGTTAAACCTTTACATGAGTAACAAATAATGTGGAAATTGTGCTAAAATACAATATATTATGTAATCGACCGCAGAACTTAATAGCTTGATGCGTGCAAAAGCATTGCTGTGTCCACCGTGCTGAAACTGAAAAATGAACAAGCTGATCTGGGTATCTATTATCATTACCTAGCTCTGAGCTCAATTTTAAAAGTTGATACACAATTTGTACAGTGGGCAAAGAAGTATTTAGTCAGCCACCAATTGTGCAAGTTCTCCCACTGAAAAAGATGAGAGGCCTGTAATTTTCATCATAGGTACACTTCAACTATGAAAGACAAAATGAGAAAAAAAATCCAGAAAATCACATTGTAGGATTTTTGATGAATATATTGGTAAATGAATATATTCAGTAAAACAAGTATTTGGTCACCTACAAACAAGCAAGATTTCTGGCTCTCACAGACCTGTAACTTCTTCTTTAAGAGCCTCCTCTGTCCTCCACTCGTTACCTGTATTAATGGCACCTGTTTGAACTTGATATCAGTATAAAAGACACCTGTCTACAACCTGAGTCACACTCCAAACTCCACTATGCCAAGACCAAAGAGCTGTCAAAGGACACCAGAAACTAAATTGTAGACCTGCACCCGGTTGGGAAGACTTCATTTGCAATAGGTAAGCAGCTTGGTGTGAAGAAATCAATTGTGGGAGCAATTATAAGAAAACAGAAGACATACAAGACCACTGATAATCTCCCTCGATCCGGGGCTCCACGCAAGATCTCACCCGTGGGGTCAAAATGATCACAAGAACAGTGAGCAAAAATCCCAGAACCACACAGGGGGACCTAGTGAATGACCTGCAGAGAGCTGGGACCAAAGTAACAAAGGCTACCATCAGTAACACATTACGCCGCCAGGGAATTAAATCCTGCAGTGCCAGATGTGTCCCCCTGCTTAAGCCAGTACATGTCCAGGCCCGTCTGAGGTTTGCTAGGGAGCATTTGGTTGATCCAGGTGAGGATTTGGAAAATGTCTTATGGTCAGATGAAAAAAAAATTGTCGTGTTTGGAGGAGAAAGAATGCTGAGGTACATCCAAAGAACACCATACCTACTGTGAAGAATAGGGGTGGAAACATCATGCTTTGGGCCTGTTTTTCTGCAAAGGGATCAGGACGACTGATCCGTGTAAAGTAAAGAATGAATGGGGCCATGTATCGTGAGATTTTGAGTGAAAACCTCCTTCCATCAGCAAAGAGCATTGAAGATGAAATGTGGCTGGGTCTTTCAGCATGACAATAATCCCAAACACACTGCCCGGGCAAGAAAGGAGTGGCTTCATAGGAAGCATTTCAAGGTCCTGGAGTGGCCTAGCCAGTCACCAGATCTCAACCCCATAGAAAACCGTTGGAGGGAGTTGAAAGTCTGTGTTGCCCAGCGACAGTCCCAAAACATCACTGCTCTAGAAGAGATCTGCATGGAGGAATGGGCCAAAATACTATCAATAGTGTGTGAAAATGTTGTGAAGACTTATAGAAAACGTTTGACCTCTGTCATTCCCAACAAAGCGTATATAACAAAGTATTGAAATGAACTTTTGTTATTGACCAAATACTTATTTTCCACCATAAATTACCAATAAATTCATAAAAAATCCTACAATGTGATTTTCTGGATTTCTTTTCCTCATTTTGTCTCTCATAGTTGAAGTGTACCTATGATGAAAATTACAGTCCTCTCTCATGTTTTTAAATGGGAGAACTTGCACAATTGGTGGCTGACTAAATACTTTTTTTCCCCACTGTACATTGTTTTAAAGTTTATAACTTCAACTTAGCATTGGTGTATAGAAATCAAAATGTATGGTTTGTGGTGAATGTGACTAAATATGAAAGTTAAAGTAAGATTACACAGATAAGATAGCTAGCCAGCAGTCAATTCCTGGCTTCTCCAGAATCAGATTTTTCCATATGCTACAAACTATTATTTATGTGTCAATATAATGTGTGCGTTAACAATCCCTGCCTTTTTCTAGCCTCCTCTGCAGAAAGTGCTGCCAGCCAATCAGAGAGGAAGGTAGTGAAGAAGAGGGAGAAATACAGAGTAAAAGCACTATAGCAGTCAATAAAAGGGGAATTATCCAGGATAGAGAGGTAAGAAAAATTAATAGGAATGACTGGTCAATACTGATAAAAAGTATGAAATCTCTCTTGTGGCTGATTATCCAGTTTATGTACCTAACATTGGTTTAGGTCCTTACATATTATAATAATTTTCCATGTTAAAGGTACCTCTTTTTTTTACTTGAGCCCACAACCCCCAAAAATGTCTGTGGACGGCCCATCATACGGTGCTGTAGGATTCTGCAGTCTTCTACCAGGCTCACTGTAAGTACAATGAACATGAGAGAAACATTAATGATTACATTGTGTACAGAATAACCAAATTGTTTCTATACCCAACTACATACACCTAACACAATGATCGCAATCAAACAATAAGCAGCTAAATAATTAAAATATTGGTGTGCAAATCCCACAAAAGTATTGTGTTGTATTACATATGCTACATAGGAGCTATATTCTGGATGATCAAATAACCTGGTAGATTATTATTATTATAGATTATAGATTATTTCATGCAACTACTTTGTGTTTGCTGTTTCAACATACAACCGAGTACTGAATATACATTTACCACCAGATGGCGCTACCGTGCCATTTTTATTTGATTTGTTCATTGCAAACAGTTAAAAGTCTAAATTTTGACAATACACCAGATTAGCAATGGGGGTTGAATAATTTTGATTGCAACTGTACATTCCAATATGCTCGACTTTAACAGGGAGCACAAGTGAATAAGGAGCTTATGGAGAAGGGCTATATAAAGTAATGCAGTAATCTACTGTCTTTAGAGGTGCACACAACTTTCTGTAGGCAAGTCATTGTTCAATTACAGTACCATACAGGGATTAGAGATGCAACCTGGTAGAAGTAGGTTTACAGGATTTAAAAAAATTATGTATTTTGTTTTCTCAACATTTAGGACAAACTATACCTCTATTGTAGGGTTGCTGTAAGGGTTGAGAGGGGGATGTGTGTGGGCATACCATTGTATGTTGTGATTATAGTGAGAGTGTGTGTGTGCGTGTGTGTGTGCGTGTGTGTGTGCGTGTGTGCGTGCGTGTGTGCGTGCGTGTGTGCGTGCGTGTGTGCGTGCGTGTGTGCGTGTGTGCGTGTGTGTGTGCGCGTGTGTGTCAGTGAGGGGCATTAAGTACGTGTTATACACTCTTGAACAATGTTTGATGTTTTATGTTTGATATGTAGTATATTCTTGAATAATGTTGATACTTTAATCTATGCTGAATGTATTGTATTTATTTGTGCCTGGGGACTGCAGATGTAAATTAGCCTAAGGCTAACTCTGGTGTAATGCATCAAATGTTT
>JACXGM010006533.1:0-32567 GCA_016801145.1 Umbra pygmaea | reverse complement strand
CCGGCATCCGGCAGAAATAGAAGCTCTGCGTATCTGCTCCGCAGGGCTGCGGATCGCCGGAGCTGGGACGGAGTCGGAACGCAGCCGTTCCGCAGTCAGTGAAAATACAAACATTGACTTTAATGGAAACCTATTGACTCCGCCGCCGTTCCGGAGCGGATCCGCAGCCGTTCCGCAGTTGGTGGAAATTGCCGGTTATGCTACTCCAACGCATTTTCGCCGTTCATAATAGGCACACTGTGCGCATAAAACAACATTTTCCTCCTCTTTTCCACCTCGCCAACAATATTTTCTACTTGACATTGAGTGAAGTTGCTTTTTTGGTTTTCCTCACTACTGTGTATGCCATGATTTCTCAATCAATGAATATTCATTTCGGGGAGTTTCACTGACTATTTATGGACAATCATGGGCGTGACATGTATCCGCAAAAGCTGCGCCACGTATTAGAGTTGATTGTGAATTATAAAGGGAAAACAGCGTAGGACGTGCGTGCGCATGGTTTTATAAATCTGAATATTTCTTTGCGTACGCACGTCCTATATTTCGTCCGTACACCACTTCTGATGCAAATCCACCGCAAAGTTTTATAAATGAGGCCCCTGTTCTCCTGCTTCTGTAGACCATCTGCTTCAATATTTGTCATGTTGTGTGTTCAGAGATACTCTTCTTCATACCTTGGTTGTAACGAGTGGGCATTACTGTTGCCCTTCTATCAGTTTGAACCAGTCTTGCCATTCTCCTCTGACCTCTTCCATTAACAAGGTACTTTCACCCAGAGAACTGCCACCCACTGATTTTTTTCTCTTTTTCGGACCATTCTCTGCAATCCCAGTAGATCAACACTTACTGAAATACTCAAAACAGCCTGCCTGGCACCAACAACCATGCCATGTTCAAAGTCACTTATATCCAGAGGTGGACAAAGTACTGAGTAAAAGTACTGTTCTGAGTAACTCTGAGTTCACAAGTTTTGGGAAGTCCCTACTTAAGACCAAAATGATCTGGTATAATTGGTTGGGTTTGTTTTCTTTTCTTTTAAATATTATTATCAAATGGGTAAAGTGCACTATCGCTAACAGATGCTGTGCAATTCTAGGGCTGGTTCTTGGCTCAGATATAGCTTTAGAGACCCCTCATGGCCTAGTGTGGATTACAGAGTCTTCTATTATTTTCTGCAGGTAGTGAACAATTAATGTGTGGGTTTTGGTTAAGTGTGCAGTGGTATTTTGTTCTATTGGAGTTTATTGCTCTTTTATTGTGTGTATTGGGTCCTAAAGCATATCAGTAGCCTCTCATTCCTGTGCATTTCTGCTGTTTATATCAAGTGATTGTGTTGATGCTGTTGCACTTTCCTTTCTATAGTCGCTACTGTGTAGTTCCACTTGGCGCTGTGGGCCTTTTTATATTATTTTTTTTAATCTATGCATACTCTGTGAATAAACGTAAGGTATATTTTGTAATTGGCCTCTCGTCCTGGTTTGTTCTGGACACTTACCTGTTACCATCACTACATATTTGGTGCTGTCGGCAGGATTGGGAGGCAGATTTTTGTGTTGCTTTGTTTTTTAGTATTTTTTGCGTTTTGCCCTTGTTGATTGGTGTGGTGTGGGAAGACACAGTGACAGGTCTTCAGCAACAGGGAACCACCATCTGGTTTACCTACCTCCCCTCAGCAACAGACTATGTCCAGTGGAAGAATGGAAGATTTCCAGGAGCAGATACAACAGCGGAAAGCAGCCAATGAACAGTTAAAGGGATACTTCACCCTACAGCTATCTGGAGGTGCTAGTAGCTTCTCCCAGACATTTGTAGAACAGTGAGATATGTTTCACCCATGCCTGGCTAGTGTAAGAGCAAGATTTGAAATTTCGCAGGGAATTTTACCACGCTGACGTCACGGTGGAAATCCAATGGACCTTTGAGATAGGAAAAATGAATATAGGCGTGTATTCGGTCATGAAAATAAGCATCCCTGTTATACTGATCTGGCTTTCAAATCTACTCATTTAAAGCCTCGGTTGTCCTTGATTTTTTAAGGTATAGCTAGTCTTTCTGTGACGTTTCAATCAGCCGTTTTAACACTGAACAGACGAGGTGGTATGACTTTTTCAGTATGTATAGAACTACAATGCTGGCTTCCTTATTCCAAGCCCCGCCCACCCGGCACTCTGGAATCTGTGAAACAGTTCGTAATTAAAGTCGCTGGTAACACAATTGCCACTAACCTATGATTTCCAGATGAGGAATTTTACAACTTGCTTTTACATTCTGAGTGACATCCAACCATACATGTTTGTGCCCGAGTACACCGAAGAACATTTACAACAAATGGAGTTTGATATTCAGCTTAAACAAGGCAGCATGTTCTACAGATAAGTTGAAACACGGTTAAATTCTAATTGCCTAAATACTTCTGTGGGAATATTTCATCCATGTCTACCGAAGAAAAATGGACTTGCTTGTAAGTCTTGGACCAAAAATGACTGACGACCGCATATGCGTCACTGAATCACTGACGTTTTCCAGCACAAATGGAAAGAGACGTAGCAGACAATTAACAGATGAGTAAGTTTATTAAACCTATTTTATTTACCTTGATAATGGAGCACACATCGTGTCTGTATGGTAATGTTATGGTACTGTATGTGTACTGTGCCAGCTGCATTTAGTAGCTAGCTGAGTGGGTAAATTACTATACCTTACTATATATAGGCTACTCTTTCTAGATAAAGGAAAATGGATGGGATCGCATTGCTTTTCAGCCGCTTTCGGGCTGTAGTGCCGGTTAATTCAGCACGTAGATCCCGTTCATAATCTTCCTACCTAAAATGCCGACTGCATACCCTAACTATATATAGGCTATTCTTGCTAGATAGAAAAAATGGAGGGGATCGCATTGCTTTTAAACCGCTTTCGGGCTGTAGTGCCGGTTAATTCAGCACGTAGATCCCTTTCGTAATCTTCCTACCTAAAATGCCGACTGCATACCCTAACTTTTTATATTGTAAAGTGTGAAAGATTACTCCTTCTTTTTGGGCTTGCTTGTAATATCTGCAACCAGGTACAGAACACCAAACGGGCATGATGAATAGAAATTAGACTACAATTTCAAAAACAAATATGTATAACTTTCTAGCGTCAAGCTGTACAGACATGTGCTGTTGAATTGCCCATGATCTGTATAGGTGTGTTCAAACGGGGACTGGCACTAAATTCGCTTAGAATTCTGAGAGTTGTGGTAGCTCAAGTTTAAACGGATACAGAAGCACCCCAGTGGATGCGAAAGGCTATCGGCTTTTTTTGCTATCGGCTTTTCTCTGATATATTGATAAAGAACAGACGTGTATATGCCATAAATCATCTATGGTAACGTTTGTAAATGGTATACTATGAAACTGATTTACTGTGGAACACTCCTTTAGGGAGCAACTGCAGGAACGATCTCAGGTGACAGATGCTGTGCCTGGGCCTTCCACTGCATACCCTAATGCGGTCCCAGTTAGCAGTTTGGCAAGTGAAGCCACAAACTATCATTACCTGTATGTACCTAGGGAACACAAATGTTCAAAGTTTACTGGTAAACTGTCGATTGTTCTGCGAGGAGTTGGGCAGATGTCTGGAAGTCAGGCATATGTCCGTAGCTGAACAGTTACTGTTTATAATTGACCATCTAAATGGAGGTGCCAAGTCTGAGGTTAATTTTTACCCTAGTGCCAACAGAGATACACCAGAAAACATATTTGCTATTTTGACTGAAAACTATAGTTGCTCTCAGTCCTATGTAGCAGCACAGTTGCAACTGTTTCAACATATTCAGCGAGACGGGGAGTCCTTACGATGTTGCTATACTTAAAACCCTGGGTGGTATCACTAACTCTGATCAATTTATTGAGAATGGGTTAGATGACACATTATGTAGAGTGTTAAAACAACGTGTCTTTCAGGAATCTCCTTCGTTGACCTTCGGGGTATTGCTCTGAGGTGGGCAGAAACAAGCAGAAAGGGAGGTAGAAGTAGGCCTTGAGCCTATTCATGCGATACATACTCCCGTGCAGTGGATAGTTTTGAGGGGAGCACAAACACATTAAGTAGCAAGCTCAGTTTGATATAATTACGAAGCATGTCACTGTCCAGGCCTTAAAACAGACAAAAATTAAGTTATATCTAGTAATGTGAAATGATTTCTTTGCCTCAGTCTAAGCAGGATTCATGCATGAAAAGGTATTTTAAATATACAATATGCAGTTTAGACTATTTTCAAATGAAAGCAGTAATGCATAGTGAGGATTTCCGTGAGTTCATATGATGACTTAAAAACACAATGTAGTTCGTTATACCCATTTATATCCCGCAAAGTGAAACTGTACTTTGAGATACTGTATAAATACTGTAGCTACAGTACAACTTTTCAAAAAAGGAATGAATAAGGTAAAAATAAATAAGCCATTACTTAGGCCTACTGACGAATGAATACCCGGTCAATGCCATGTTATGGATGTTATGGATTTCCCAAGAAGAGCTATTAGAAATGAGATAAAGTTGATTCACAAAATATTAAGTGGGCAAGCAACATTTTATTTTTTATTAAATCTGTCTCATGCATACAGTACTGTATGTCTGTATTTTATGTTTTGATTGAGGCAAAGAAGTGATGATTACTTTTCCTCGGGTAACTGTTTAGACTGTGCAGGGTTCGTGCATGAAAAGGTATTTTAAATATACAATAGGCAGTTTTGACACTTCAGACTTCTCTGCCACATTACATTTCACTTAAAACAGAAAGAAAGTTAAGACAGGATAGACAAAAAAAGTGCAGGTGACGGTTTTTCTGTTGGTCCATTAGACTATTTTTATTAAGGCACTTTAGACTTATCTGGCACGTAGTTGTTTTAATGATAAAGAAACAACGCTGTGGTACACAAGAGCTTATCAAGGGGATATGCTTTTGATGGCCTGGAGCCCCTTGGCAAACATTCATTGTATTGTTTTCTTTTAAAAACTGCCACCAAACTTTTATTCAATCCGTTGAGGTGCACCTCGTTACAACTCAGTACAGCCCAGCCCCTTTTCCACCAATTTAGAGTATCTACATCTGTACATATTGATGTGATATTTCTGTTGGTGTGCCCAAATTTATGCACCTGTCTAATTTCATCTTGATGCATATTGCACATTTTCTGTTCATCCAATAAACCAAATTTTACTACTGAAATATTATTGTGTATTTCAGTTATTTGATAGATCAAAATGAAATTACTGATCCAAACACCCAATTATTTATAGATGAAAATCTTGGAAATTGTCAGGGGTGCCTAAACTTTCGCATACAACTGTATGTGTGTTTTGCAAGAATAGAAACCATATCATGTTTTTAGAGTTATGTATATAAAATTTATCAGCCTGATCTCACAGAATTCCGTGAATGAACATGGACCAAAATCTGTGGCAGTTTCACGGAATGGCAGAAAATTCTGTAAAATGAACATGGACCAAAATCCGTGGCAGTTACATGGAAGCACAGAAAAGTCTGCGATGGGCACACGAAAGTGATGGCGTGTTAATTTCACTGAATTCAGTGAGACCTTGCTGTTAACTCGATCTAAGCTTTACCCAAACACTTACCATAACCTTAACCTCAGAAACCTTGCTGTTAACTCCATATAACATGTATTATGTTGTAATGTATTGTTTGTAAACATAGTGACAGTGAGGAAAAAAAGGATCAAAAGGCACATTGGCAACACGTCTGCATTGCGCTCTATTAGAAAACAAATTTCATGCAAAGTGTCCTTCTGGATTTGAACTCGCATGTTTATACACCCATCCAATCTACGGTATTCACACTGCTACGTCATCATGCGATTCTGTGAAGCTGCCACAGATTTCAAAGTTAAGTGTCCATGTTTATTTCATTGAATTTTGTGATATCACATTGATATTTATTGTTATTTTGACCAGTTGTTGTTTTCTGCAAATAATTGCTCTGATTAGCAATATTTTATTTTGAATTTTGGAGAAATGTTGTCAGTAGTATATGGAATAAAACCAAATATGTTAATTTTACCTTAACACCTATCAATGTGTATGTGTATATGCAGTGCTTGAAGTGGGAAGAAAAAGGTGCCGGTACTCTCTTGCATTGGCAAATCATTAACATTTGAGATTTCTACAGTGAAAAACAAAACTTGGAGATATTACTGGTACAACAACAATTTATTGTTATTTATAACAACATAAATGTATTTATTTAAACAAGTCGTGTGTGTGTGTCCCTTGACAAACAGTCAAGCCATGCATGTGTTTCGTTACTCACGTTGTTGTTGACATCGGTGTCATTGACTAAGGTAACATTAAGGTTGGTAGCTGCAGACTCCTCATTGCTAGCAGTTCCGCTCACATCAACCTTCAAGGTCTAAGGGGTTTTAGGTCCGCCTGGCACAAAGTTGACCTTTTGGCCTCTGGAAAGGTCATACATTGACCTACATTGAAGTGCCTTATGGGTTTGGACTCAGCAGACCCATGGCTACAACATGGATTAATAAAATCCAACATCCTGGATCATTGAATTTTATATTAAATATTTACCCCACAAAAAGAACATATGTATATTTTGTTTTATTTGTGTAAAAGCATGTAAACCATGACAAATAAGGCTTTTTAATGCATATTGTCAAGCCCCCAGGGCTCCTGGACCAGTGTGCAAAGTTTGGAGGCCATACAAACTAGTCAACATCATTACAAAATTACAATATTTCTATACGTTTTTGAAATCCCAGCTATTTTTAATGTGTAACGTCTTTAGTAAAAAAGGTGTCTATAAAACATGACTGTGTTTAACAGTCCGACGGTGTTTAACCCACAGGGATGAGCCACCACTTATTCTTTTCGTCTGATCTTCCCCCAACGGTACCAAGTATGTACCCGCAAAACTTTATAACGTCGGGAGACTGAAGGGTTTTAGTTAGTTTGAAGCTTATGAAACGTACCTGATGTTTCTGTTTGGACTTGGACCTCTGTTGACGCTTCTGGCACACACGTTCAAAGTTAACCTCTTGTTACACTGGACCTGAAGCAAGGATAAACATATTGTTGATATTTTTGAAAAGGAAAGACTTGACATTCTTTGGAAATGTTAAATTTATTTAAAATACATTTACACAGTGAATAGGGCACAAGATAAAATAAACAAAATGTATATTTTTTTACTGTTTGTATTTTTCTACATCCTGTTTGAAAGACAACTACAAAGCCATATATTGAGATAGTGTCCTGGACATGTCTAATCATGTCAGCCAGGGGATGAGAACATATGTTGAAAGTTTTAGAATGATAGAGTCAACAGCCAAGGAGCTATAGACTATTTTGTAAGTGGACACCAAGTGTCCTTCAAGATAGTGCCAAAATGTGCCCAAGTGTCCCCAGATGTCCTCAAGTGTCCAAGTGAAGAATTTCCATTTAAATAACTCTAAAAACATGATATTGTTACCGAACACATTTCTTATAATCACAACTATTTACACAAAGTGTCAAATGCAATATCAAATAAAAAATAGTGCCAACATGTGACCAAGTGAAGAATTTTCATATAAATAACTATAAAAACATGATATTGTTACCTAACACAATTCTTATGATCACAACTATTTATACAAATTGTAAAATGCAATACCAAAAGAAATTGTGCCAACATGTGCCAGGAAGTCTTGGGGAGTCTTCTTGTGGCACAGAGCACAACGCAGCCTCCCTGCAGTTTTTTTTGGCACACTGGCAAATCCAAGTTTGCAGCAATGTACTCTGGTTAATGAGGTCTAGTAGGGTCAGGAGTAGGTGGGGCCAGACCTGTGGGAGTGAACAGGAGTGTTCCAAAGTCAGCAAGCTCCACAATGAGTTGGAATCTGAAGGCCAGGTGGGTCAAAGGGGGCTGTCCTTGACTCTTAGCCAGATGCTGATGAAGGAGAAAAGCTTTCACCACAGCAACGTTGATAAAGTGTTAAACAAATGTCTTGTACCAATTCATAGTCTTGTGGAGAACATTGTAGTAACCAATCAGGGCATTTGATAGGTCCACACCTCCCATACTCGTGGTGTAGTCCTTCACAGCTGCTGGAATGGGGACATTCCTCCGGGTCTATGCCCGAGTAGCATTCTTCACCCACTTGCTGACATGCTCACCACTGAAAGTTTTGTGGATAGTGGAACACATTGTCACCTCTCCAGTATCCATCCACTTCACAAAAAGCTATTTGCCATTACAAATCTATCTGATGGCACCTCTATCCACTCTCTTAGGCATAAAATTGCTTTTAGTCTTTGCAAATCCAATCCTGTTTGTACGTATGGTTCCACAAGCCCATACATTGCGGATCCAAGTAGAGAAATGTCCAACAACTGAAACACTGAATCATAGCTAAGTCATTTGCCTGTGGGAGAGATTAATTTTCCCTCAAACAAAAAAATGCCATGTGTAAGCACACACAGAATCAGCCAAAAAAAACAGATTGTAGCCCCATTTTGTTGGCTTGTCCCGCATGTATTGCTTCAGCCCAATCCTTGCCTTTGGACTGGCCTTTGGACCATCCTCTCGTCTATGGACAGGTACTGGGCATGTTGAAAATAGGTCTTGCATGCCTCAACAATGCTGGGATAGAGGGGTTTGGTCTTGCAGAGATGGTCAAAGCTGGCTGTTCCTCTCTTCTTTTCATTGTCCACGTCTGCTTCTGAGTCACTGATGTGAAGCGCCCTAGAGATGGTCAAAAACGTTCTGGATGACATAACGGTGGCAGGGAAATGTAGCTTTAGTGTTGTCACGATACCAAAATTATTGTTTCGATACCGATACCAAGTAAAGAATTGCGATTTCGATACTTTTTCGATACTTTTCCTGAAAAGGGAGAAACAGTCTCAAATATCGTTGCTGTGCTTTATTTTAAAACCGGGACAACATTGTAATCATATAATAACCTAATATAAATAGGTCAGTGACAAATGCACATGCTCTTAGGGATTGGTACATGGTTCTAACGTTCCATGAGCCTATCTTTGTACTCTGTTTGGTTGTAAGAAGGGGGTCAGCTGAGCAATGTCCTCCTCAGCATTTGTCCAATAGAGTTCAAATGGCGAAATACGAAATCGTTTTTCTCATTGCCATTTTCATGAAGCCTAATATTTGTAAAATTATAGGTAAAAAAATATTAGAATCCTCACGGAAATGCGCACATTTAAGTACAGGAACGAACGAAGGATGCAAGTTATTAGGCTATTCGGTGCAAACTGTAACTGTATAAGAACGCCCTGGAGCTAGCCTATGAAAGCCACCTTCAGGAAGGAAAGACAAATATCGGTAGTTTGCAACACTTCTGGTTATATGATTAATATATATTATATATATAATATATGATTAGGTCATTCCCTGTTTTGGAGAAAGTCACTTCAAACAGACATTCTCATCTTACACAAAACGTCTGCAATGCTTAGGGCAAATTCGAAGACAAACGTATTGGGTTCGCGTTTCTCTTACTTTAGCTATAAAGGAGACATAAACCATTGACATCGGTAATAAATATTACACATTCTTGAACTGCAATGTAAATTATTTTCTTCTGGATATGTAGGAATATTTACTTTTCTATATTTGAATTGGCTGATCAACATCTAAGAAATAGCAGATTTTAGCTTGATAAATGTGACATTTGGCATAGTTCTTAAAAGTACTTGTATCGGTACTTGTATCAGCAAGTACCCAAAATGAAATATTCTGTACTTGTACTCGTTCCATAAAAAGTGGTATTGGCCAATCCCTACATGCTCTGATTATAATCATATAGCCTATAGATCATTTTAGCTGATGTTTTGTATGCTTTATTTTAACAGCTTGCGAATTATTAAGGTTATCTTTGAAATCTGTGTTTTCAGAGATGTTGAATTAGCCTTATGCAGGCTATTGATGAAGATAATGCCCATAGTTAGCCTACTATTTCTTTAGATAGCCTCTACAAACTACGGTGGTGCAAAATAGTGACTTGTCACAAAATAAACCATAGCCTCCTCATTTGACTTAAGGGCTGGAACGTGATCATGTTATCTTTCACATACTAACCTGTCGGTCTTTAAACTCCTTGTACAATTCGGCGTGCTTGTCGGCCAAGTGTTTCACCAGGTTCGAGGTGTTGGCTCACTTTGTTTGCATTTGTTTGTATCACTGACAACAAACAGGTCTCGACTTATAGGTAGCTTTGCCCTCACTGTCAGCAAGGTAGGCAAAGTACTTCCATATTTCACTCCTCGCGTAATCTTTTTCTACTAGTCGTGGACGTGGACCGGCGGCCACAGTAGCACTTGTACACACATGCAGCCATCTCACTGTAGTGTTTGTTTGTCACATGACACCTGCAGCATCTTTGCTGTGTCCGTGAGGAGAAAAAACACAGACGTCCATAGGGAGGCACTGGAAGCGTGCGTTGCGCACACATGAACATACGTCTCTTACAAATCTGATACTTTGTCATTCTTAAAAGTATCGATACTAATACATTTAGGAATCGTGACGTTTTAAATCTCTGAGAATCGCGATACTTTTGAAGTATCGGTGCACCGTGCAACACTATTGTAGAGGCGTGTAGTTTTCTAAAACTCCTTCAGGCTTTTCAAGGGAACTATCCCCATGTAGAGGACCAGTGAAATGTAGTAGAACATGTCCTTTATGGAAATTGGATTCCACTCCTCCGTCACTGCCTGTTTCTTGGTGCCGTGATTGTTGGTGTCTGAATGTTGGGGGTGGGGTTTGCACATCCTCCTCCAACACAGAATGCCAACGGTCCTCTTCCTCAGCGGGGGGGGGGGGCAGCTGGTGTGCTAGTAGAGCTTCTCCTCTTCTTGGCTGGCCGCTTCACACCTCTGAATGGCTGAACGGGGGTTGGCGTTGATCCTGAATAGGGTGTTGATGGACCGGGGTGTGTCTTGTGTGCTGGCTCCCAGGTTTCATCAGAGTCCAAATCTCTGCAATGAATGAGGAAAAAAAATTGTTAGAACTCAAGTTTCCTATAATCACATATTGTTTCATATCACAGGAAAAATACTTATATTAGAAATCACATTTCCTATAATTACATACTGTTTCTATACTTTGTGGAAATACAACAAAGTTGAATATAATGTGAAAACATATTACAGCAACATTACTTCTGTTACAACCCACGTTTCCTATAATCACATGCTAGTTTCTATACTTTGCACATGCTTGGTTCTAATGTCGTTGCAGTACCGGTACATAGATTTGAGAAAAATAACCTACTCTGTTGTGAACGCATGTTTCACACAAAGGCAACATGGCATAATTCCAAAGGTCAAACGGCATTAAGGGTGAATCCCATTTCTTTGTCTTACCCCTTCCCCTTCGTCTTACCCCTAGCCCTTGTACCTCGAAACTGAGTGGTAAGGGATAGGGATGAAAACTTACCCCTATGAAATGAGACACCACTTGGTTACAGCTACGTTATCATACATCGTCGCTAGCTGGCTGCTACTTCACCAGAGGCGACAAGTGTTGATTACAAACTTTCAAGATATCAAACGAAATCCACTGCTAATGTAGTTTAGTTAAAACTGTAGACATGCATGGAGTCCATTCAAGGCTTAGCAAACTACCGATTTCTAAAAACATTTCAATTAAGAACATGGTTGCAAATATATACAGTGGGGCAAAAAGGTATTTGGTCAGCCACTAATTGTGCAAGTTCTCCCACTTAAAAAGATGAGTGAGGCTTGTCATTTTCATCATAGGTACAGTTCAACTATGAGAGACAAAATTAGAAAAAAAAATCCAGAAAATCACATTGTACCTATGAAAATTACAGGCCTCTCTCATCTGTTTAAGTGGGAGAACATGCACAAATGGTGGCTGACTAAATACTTTTTTGCCCCACTGTATGTACAGGACTAATGTCGTTGCAGGACATGTACATAAATTAGAGAAAAACTACCTACCTTGTTGTGAATGCATGTGTCAAACAAAGGCAACATGGCATAATGCCAAAGGCCAAATGGCATTATAACTAGGCTACATCTAGTTTCTATACTGTGTGCACATGCAACAAAGTTGAAAAAAATATCACAGCAAAAATACTTCTGTTACAACTCACGTTTCCTATAATCACATACTATTTTCTATGCATTGCACATGCTTGGATCTAATGTTCATGCAGAACATTCCCTGTTGTGAATGCTTGGTTTGAACTAAGGCCATTACAATACATCGATTAGAGAAAAATAACATCCCTTGTTGTGAATAATGTTTCAAACGAAGGCATAACAGCAAACGGCATTATAACTAGGCTACATTTATAAATAACCACATTTGAATAAGAAAACTGATATTACTCATTGATCTAAAAGTGTATCTTTTCCTTCCAAAAACATTTATCTGTTGATAAGAAGCTATGCTTGCTTCCAGACTCCAGTCCATCAAGCACCTCCAGTCCATCAAGCACTTCAGAGTCACTTTCTCTGAAAATATCCTCTAAAGCTTGTTGAACGTCGATATTCCATTTCTTGGACAAATCTTTTACACCTTTGGGAGGCATCTTGTAAAAGTTTGTAATTCAAAGAAGTCGGAAAACAGAAACTATCTTTTGTTTCACGAATACCGCTGTGCGACCGCTAGGTGTAAAGCTAATCAGGAAACAAAGAATACCTTTGAGTGACTGCAGCTTATATTCTGTGTTGATCAGAATGATCAATACTATATGACTGAACAGCCCATCTCATTAGCTGTCTAACAAGGTTACATTCAGACGATTCGGTTTTGATTTGATTTCTTTACTGTTACTCAACTATGTACCGTTACAACATTTCTGTGCGTACCACAGACAAAGAGATATCTATCTATATTTTCCGGTTGCATAGAATGACAAATCAGATATATTTTAACATCTACGTTACCTAAGGTATCTGAACCAGAATTATTGAGTGGCTCCAAAACATTTCAGCTGGTGTATTGTTTCTGAAATATTCGGGTGAGTCTTCATACACAACGCTGTTTGCAGTAAAGTTGCATGAGGTTTCTGATTGTTTTCACAAAACAAAATGGATTATAACAATGAAAACAATGCTCCAGTTCATTGCTGAGACATTTTTTATGACAAATCAGAGAAAGATAGCTGACTATAAGTACATATCTTTTGTCAAACATGGATTATTAGCTGAGTCCCAATAACGGACGGGATTGTTTACATCAGTGGTCCTCAAACCCTTCCATTGAGGGCCTAGTGTATGCTGGTTTTTGGTCTTTCCCTTCAATTAAGAGCCAAATTAGGACCTAGCCTGCCAGGTGAGGAGAGATCCTAAGCAATTAGTGAGCTACTCCATCAGCCTTGTACAATGTAAAAGCAAAAACGTGCATATACTAGGCCCTCCATGAAAGGGTTTGAGTAACCCTGGTTTACATTGCACTCACACCACATTATTACGTGCCATGTTATTGTTGTAATAGATAATGTAAATCGGATATGATACCTAGGTTTGTGAGATTCTAAGTTTTTTTTAGATGTTAGACATGTATATGCAGAGTAAAATCGGCACTTGTGAGCAGTGATTCTAATCCAGCTTTTTTTATTGTGAAAAAACGTCCCACCGGCTGGGACACTGATCTTTAACAGGTTAAGTTCTATTCAGAACAGCAGCATGTTTCAATGTTGTGATGACCGATACTAAAGAGGAAAAACAAAAATAGTACACTGAACATCTCATAGTTACATTCTACTATATTTGATCAATTTCATTGTTTATAGCTTACAATCATTGTCACCGCTCCAAGCTTGTGACAATGATTGACCGGAATTGTTTTACAGTGCCCCTATGCAGCTATACGGCAACCTGTCTTCCGTCATAGCAGTCCTCTGCACCCTATGAAAACAAATGCACTTCCTAACCTAACAACCTTTCATACAAACTCTCACGTTACATGCTGTATATGTTTAAATGAAAACAGCACCAACTGCAAAGCTAAATGTTTGGTCTACACACAGGTACACCCCACTGCACTTCCTGATTCTGCAGACCAATATGGCTTCTGCTCACTGCGGCAACTCCTGGCGATTTTAGGGTTAGCAACCAGTTGAAGTCGGATCACTATCTCGCTGCCTGCTGTGTTAATCCCCACCACCCACTGATAGCGACTAGCGTCTAGAGATTTCTAGTGATTCAAAATGTTGAATCGCTACAAGACGCCAGACGCTAGTCGCTAACTCTGAGCCAATCAGAAAGTGGGGGGAAAAAGGTCAATGAAAGTGGGGGAAGAAGGACCAGGAGGAGAACAAACGTCTAGAAGCGGAAGGAAAGAGGAATTTGTTTTTCCGGTAGCAACAAATATGTGACGTGACAAAACTGTTTATCAAACAAGTTATTTCACAGCGGATTGGACTTCATCGGGAGAGTATTCTTCTTACATCGCTTAATACATCCGAGATCAAATGACACATCCAAGATGACTTCATCTGGCTAATCATGATCTGTTTAATTTGGTTCTTCGAACACCCTTGCCGTTTACGATTAGTATCGCTGGATTAAGTCATCTGAGATGATTGCGCGTACGTGCAAGGGGAGATGTATCGATAGTAGAAACGCTGATCAGCAACACTGCTATTGGCTGCTCATCATGGCCAAAGAGCAAGCCCAGTTTTTCTCCGCAACAGAGCAACGGTTATTGTTTGAAGGTTACGAGGAATTTGAAAGTTTGATTAAAACACAGAATTTGAAAGTTTGATTAAAACGGGAACACCTCAAAGTCTGCAAAAACCAGGAGTGGGCTGGCAAAAAGTAGCAGACAAATTAAATGCATAAGTGGTCACCATGCTATGTTTTTTAAACTTATTTTATAGTATTCTTTTATTTTAATAAGTTTATTTTGATAATTACATAATATAATTTCATAAATAGCTATTAAATGTCAGAGCCACCACAGAGTAGCTACTATTGCTGACCTTGCATAACAATATCTCTTATTGCAGGCAAAAGATGACACTGGCTTTTCTTTACAAATAATTATTGAACTAAAACTCAAGGAGCTAAGCATTATGTCTTGTCTTTTATTATTCATTTGATGTGTTTTTGGTTTCTTTTTTCAAAACACAAATAAAAAATGGTGTTCCACAATTCTGTCCTGTGCAGCTCTGCCACTAGGTTGGTCCAAGTGCACTAGCTACAGTCATCATCAGGCTGTACCTCCAACACAGGGCTGCGTTGTAACGGGTCTGTGGTCCGGAGATTGGGTCAGGGAATGGCGTCATGAAATACTACCACTGTCACCAAGCCCAATCCCGGCCTAATCACCTGTATATTGGAAGAATTCACCTTTGTTAGGCTCAAAATGTTAGCTATGTAATACAGTCATCTTGATATTTTTATTTTCCCCTTGAGGCAGAGTTTGTGGTCCGCCAGTGTCACGGTGTGGTGGGTATGCGAGAGAGAGGGAGACCCCGAAGCAGGAAGATGTTCATTTGAAATTATATTTAATAATCCCATTGTCTGGGAGAATGCATACAGAGGCTACGATACGACCACCGAATAACCGAATCGCAACGTCCTCTTAGTGGCACGGACACTTTGGCTATCGGAAAGTAATAACTCCAAAGAGTAACTCTAATACTAGGAAACATATGCATAGACACTTACAAACAAAGTCCCGGAAACACTCCAACATAGCCTCACGTACATGATCATGTCCACACGTAACGGTTTGAGAGACCACATTGCTCCACACCTAGTCTGGGCTCATTAAAAAGTAGATGAAACAAGCTAATGATGCACTGCTGAACGTAATTACTAATCGAGCCGATACAAAAGGTACCTGACTTCTGCTCTACATCTACTGGCGCAGACTGAGAGAGGCGTGGCTACACAGAAGGGAACTAACACAGGAAGGGAAACTAAGCCAACATGCAGAGCACTGAAAGGACACAGGTGGGAACTAAAGAACCACTAAACACAGGAATGACTAACACACTGAAAAGGTAAATAAGAAGTCCATAAATAACCGAAAACTCCATCCTCCTTGGGTAGGATGTTACAGAACCCCCCTCTTAAGACCGCAACACTGAGGCGGTCAAACAAAACACAGGAGACAGCACAGGTCCATCACAGCACTCATCGTTTAACAGGAAGCCAAAACAACTTCCTCCACTCTCTTGGGTTTGATGGTATCCACCACATACCCCAACATCCAAAACCTGTCAATTGCAACCAACAACATACAGGAACCTGTAATTGCTTGCCACCTGAACCATTAACACAATGGAGAAGTTGGGCTTGTAGTTTTAGAACATAGATCCAGACTGGGGTGGAGAGCGAATAATAATGTGTCACAGTTCCTGGAACCCACATGCTACCTTCTGCCACTCTTCCACTGTGTCTGGGCACTGAAACATCAGAAATCACATCCAATAAACAGACAAAATATTGCTCTAAAGCATTCGGTTGCTCTAAAGCATTTTCTCCTGTTGTCACGATGAATGGTGATGTCTGTGTTCCATTGATGATGGATTTTTATATCTCGTGCTCAACTCAAGGTTGCTTCAACTCAGAGTTGACTGAACTAATTTTTACCACTTATTCAGAAACCGTTAACTCTTGAGTTTGACAGCTCAGAGTCAGTCAACCTAGAGTTGTGGTTTCAACTTAGTTTATCAACCCTGCTACTGAAATACACCCGTTGTCAGTAAGTTTATGGAAGAAGAAAAAACATTTTTTTTTTTTTTTGACAGTATTCGGCCCCCTTGAACATTTCAACCTTTTTGCCACATTTTAGGCTTCAAACATAAAGATATAAAATTGTAATTTTTTTGAAGAAGCAACAACAAAATTATTCAGCCCCTTTACTTTTAGTGCAGCAAACTCTCTCCAGAAGTTCAGTGAGGATCTCTGAATGATCCAATGTTGACCTAAATGACTAATGATGATAAATAGAATCCACCTGTGTGTAATCAAGTCTCCGTATAAATGCACCTGCTCTGTGATAGTCTCAGAGGTCCGTTGAATGCACAGAGAGCATCATGAAGAACAAGGAACACACCAGGCAGGTCCGAGATACTGTTGTGGAGAAGTTTAAAGCCGGATTTGGATACAGAAAGATATCCCAAGCTTTAAACATCCCAAGGAGCACTGTGCAAGCGATAATATTGAAATGGAAGGAGAATCAGACCACTGCAAATCTACCAAGACCCGGCCGTCCCTCTAAACTTTCAGCTCATACAAGGAGAAGACTGATCAGAGATGCAGCCAAGAGGCCCATGATTACTCTGGATGAACTGCAGAGATCTACAGCTGAGGTGGGAGAGTCTGTCCATAGGATAACAATCAGTCTTATACTGCACAAATCTGGCCTTTATGGAAGAGTGGCAAGAAGAAAGCCATTTCTGAAAGATATGCATAAAATGTGTCGTTCAAAGTTTGCCACAAGCCACCTGGGAGACACACCAAACATGTGGAAGAAGGTGCTCTGGTCAGATGAAACCAAAATCGAACTTTTTGGCAAACATGCAAAAGGTTATGTTAGGCATAAAAGCAACACAGCTCATCTCCCTGAACACACCATCCCCACTGTCAACAACATGGTGGTGGCAGCATCATGGTTTGGGCCTGCTGTTCTTCAGCAGGGACAGGGAAGATGGATAAAATTGATGGGAAGATGGATGGAGCCAAATACAGGACCATTCTGGAAGAATGATGGAGTCTGCAAAAGACCTAAGACTGGGACGGAGATTTGTCTTCCAACAAGACAATGATCCAAAACATAAAGGAAAATCTACAATGGAATGGTTCACAAATAAAAATATCCAGGTGTTAGAATGGCCAAGTCAAAGTCCAGACCTGAATCCAATCAAGAATCTGTGGAAAGAACTGAAAACTGCTGTTCACATACGCTCTCCATCCAACCTCACTGAGCTCGAGCTGTTTTGCAAGGAGGAATGGGAAAACATTTCAGTCTCTCGATGTGCAAAACTGATAGAGACATACCCCAAGCGACTTACAGCTGTAATCGCAGCAAAAGGTGGTGCTACAAAGTATTAACTTAAGGGGGCTAAATAATTTTGCACACCCCAATTTTTCCGTTTTTATTTGTTAAAAAAGTTTGAAATATCCAATAAATTTTGTTCCACTTCATGATTGTGTCCCAGTTGTTGTTGATTCTTCACAAAAAATTACAGTTTCATATATTTATGTTTGAAGCCTGAAATGTGGCAAAAGGTTGAAAAGTTCAAGGGGGCCAAATACTTTCGCAAGGCACTGTACCTATTAATATTAAACCAGAGATACTGATGATTTCGCTATGGTCTCTTTATTCTTTCCAGAGCTGTATGTCCAGATTAAAATGATATATGCATGCATATAAAACCACGTTCAGAAAATGTGCCCAATGTACTCAATGCACCCTATTGGATCTGGTGAGTACAGTATTTGGTATAAGGCCATTTAAAATATTACCAGGCAAACACTTGCTCAGTGTTTCAATCAGGGAGGGACTGGGACAAACATTCGGCCCGGGACTTTGGATGGAGCGGCCGGTGGGGGGGGGGCGGGGGCGGGGGGCGCGCGCGCGTGTCGCCGTGCGCTGTATCTGTCGCTTCCCGCAGTCGTCAATCATTCACTCTGGGTTTCTCCTCATCTGAATATAGAGGAACTCTCTCTCAATTTGATGGCCGGGCCAGAGCGCAGTTTTGCGGATGCAACAGCCAGTCCATTTCAGCGTACTGTCACTTGTTTTAATATGTCCGACCGGCCGTCAAAGTAAAATGTTACGGCCTGTTCGGCCCGGAATGGACCGGCCGTTCGGGAAAACTCCCGATCCTCCCGATGGCCAGTCCGGCCCTGGTTTCAATGTAACAAAATTAGTTTTTATGATGGAATATAACGTTTGTATATATAACGTTAGCAAACAAATTATTGGTACAGCTGACAAACCATTTTTGTAATTTTCTAAATACATGACATTAACTTACCCGTTGCCAAAAAAGTGCAGCGTTATCAGCCGTCTCCCACCACGATGCCCGCCCTGAAGTACTTTTCCTCTACCAGTTCTGTAATAGCTACTTCTAATAAGGTCTTGTGTTTATTTTCTTCACGTGTTTGCATCTGCCATCTAGTGGGCCGGAGAGTTAGCGCATATGCAAAATGAAAAGTCGGTAGTGTCTGCTAAACAATTGCCGCAAACTAGACTAGACGTGAGAAGTTGCTACCTCCCACAGAGGTGCTAAATGCTTTCACGACAAAGTTGGAAAGGATCGCCAGGACTGGTGTCCCTAAATAAACTCCGCCCTTCACAGGGCCATGACGTCACACCCATTACATATGGCTTTATTTATATTTTATCTAAATGGTTAAGTCTTAAAATAATAATCTAATAGCATTATTTATTTGTCCTCATAAGAGAAATGTATATTTGAAACTAGAAAAAAAGTTTGGGTCCCAGTGAGAGCCATTTTTGGTGATTTTTGGGATCCATTTTTAATCTTCAGTGGAAAAAGTTTCATATGCATCTGTATGGATCTATATGTATCCAAAAGGTGTTCTCACTGAAAGACAGTAGGATTATGTTTTATACAGCTAAAACAAATTGACCCCAAACATAATAGGAGGGTTACATATACATGCCTTTACATGCTAAATGTCTGTCTACACGCTATATTAATCTAACTTTTAGGGAGGAACCATTAGCTCCTTGGTTACTGCCTCAAATTCTGTGCATGGAACACTTTTAACTATGACTTGTTAAACTATACTTTGTTACGAAATAGAGTTGTAGCAAATAGTAAATGTTTTATTCACTGACTTTACCTAGCTTGTTTCCATGTTAGTTAGTACAAGATAAGAAAAAAGTTGCTTTGAATACATGTTTCCTTCATAAGAGACTTCTATCTAGGAAAAGCCACACTGATGGTTACCAGTGATTTTTGCTCCCGTATTCGTCTGGCTTCATCATGCTTCCGAAATAACAATCCAACTAACATTACTTATTTTTTCTACTAGGGTACTAAAAGTTTAGTGGCTAATATGAGCTGTAATTTTGTAGGCTAATGTTACAGTTTTGCAGTATATAGTACTAATCAGCTGTTTGTCTCACGAACGTAACCAGCACATTTCTCCCTACATAGCAAAGCAATTACACAACGATAGAGGAGAATCACATGAAACAATCTAACTACATATTTTTTCTAACACGGTAGTAAATGTTTAGATGGCTAATATTTTGTAATGCTGTAGGGTGTAGGCTAACGTTACTGTTTTGTGGTCAATAGTACTAATCAGCTGATTGTCTCACAAATGTAACCAGCCCATTTACACCCACATAGCAAAACCATTTATTTACACAGCAAGGGAGAAGAACCATATGAAACTATCCAGCTATATATTTTTTCTAACACCATAGTAGCTGGCTAATATGAGCCTACAGCAAATGTTACTGTTTTGCGGTCAATAGCACTAATCAGCTGATGGGCTGGTTACGTGTCTCACGAACTTAACCAGCCCATTTATACCCACACAGCAAAACCATTACTGTACACAGCAAGGAAGAAGAACCACATGAAACAATCCACCTACATATTTTTTCTAACACCGTAGTAGCTGGTTAATATGAGCCTACAGCAAACGTTACTGTTTTGCAGTCAATAGTACTAATCAGCGGATTGTCTCACAAACCTAACCAGCCCATTTATACCCACACAGCAAAGCCATTACTGTACACAGCAAGGGAGAATAACCACATGAAACAATCCACCTACATATTTTTTCTAACACCGTAGTAGCTGGCTAATATGAGCCTACAGCAAAGTTACTGTTTTCCGGTCAATAGTACTAATCAGCGGATTGACTCACGAACGTGTAACCATCTTATTTCTCCCACATAGCAAAGCCATTAGATAGCGAGGGAGAAGAACTAAGTTAAATGCAACAATCCAACTATATATTTTACACCATCAATAGAGCTTTCCAATTGTCCAAAATTCCACTTCTAATAAAGGAGAGCTTCTACTATTACCTAATAGTTAGAAACGTACAACTTCTGCTGCTGCTTCTTTGTCGGCTGCTTCTCTTTCAAGGTTGTGACGAAACGCGCTCTGTAGCACTGTTTGTTCGCTGAGGGCTACAGTAAAATCATGACAACAAAATACAGCAACCTCCATATAAGGGGGTGCCCGCGGTTATGTAGATAGGTAATAAAAACATAATGGTTCATTATGTAAGGTCTTTACACACCACTGAAAACATAGTTATGGATCTTATATTGCATTTCTGTCAATAGACCCACAGAACTATTACACATGGAACCTTTAAAATATCCAGCTATTCAGTTTACTAAGGTCTTCATTCTTCACTCAGTAGCACGTAAGTAAATATTGAAGGTATTCTTAATATATTTTAGAAGGGCTTAACAGCAAGGTTTCAGAGTGGTTAAGGTTAGGGTAAGGGTTTGGGTAAGGCTTATGGTTAATGTAATGATAGAAAGTAAAAATCGCCTGTCTGTATCACGCTGCAATCTAGACTTGGTCGGCTGCTATAAGGTCTGTTCTGATTATACTAGGCTTAGATTACAGCCTCCCCCTATTGGAAGCATCAGGAACAACAGGGGCTTAAAGAAGAATTCTGGGCAATTTCAAAATGTAGTTTTGTTGTTTGAATATCTGAAGTGCTGTCAGTAGCGAGAATAACTCAAACAATCTGTATTGCCAAAACCGTGTTTTCCTGTTGCTCCAGTTTACAACCATTACCATTTCCGCAAAAATAAATGATTTGTAATGTTAATGTCCATAAACTACTTTAGCAACATTGATCGGCTGTAACCTGACACTTGCCTTCACATATCTCCCAATAGTTCAAGAGTTCAAGAGTTATCGCGCATGAGCATAGGTAACTAAGCAACAGTGTAGACTCAGTCCGTGAGCTGCTAAAGAAGGGGTGTCAGGTTACCTGGCCGACTTGCTACATTATATGGACACAACCACAACAAATTTTTTTGTGGAAATATATGTTTTGGAATATTGGATAGTATGACTTCAACAATCGACTAGTTTGGACTTCACTGGAAAATGGGAAATAAACAGAGGTATGTACGCTGACTGATTTGTTCAAATTCAATTTGTTCACTATAAGGAATCACTGCACATGGCAATGCACTAGTAATGACATTTCAAACATGTTTAGAGGCTCAAAGCACATTTTAAAACTTGCCCCGTAAATGCGTAATTGTTGTAAACTGGAGCAGGTGGAAAACACAATTTTGGCAATACAGATTGTTTGAGTTATTCTCGCTACTGACAGCACTTCAGATATTCAAACAACAGAGCTATGTTTTGAAGTCTCCCGGAATTCTCCTTTAAAACTGTCTGGGCTGTTAAACTGCCTGGGTTGTATATCTACCGACTCCAGGGGCCTCATTTATAAATGTGGCATACGCACAAAAGAAGACGTACACAGCTCTCTATGCAATAATTGGGATTTATAAGAAGCAAACTTGTCCGGAAAATGTGCTCTAATTCACGACAACTCTGACCAAGGCGTATGCACAAAAATGGGTGAAATGAGAAATGGCGACACCGCCGGCAGATGGATGAAACACGTAGGCTACTGTAGACCTGTCTGAAACTGCAGAGGGTTGTGTAACCAAAATCGAAATACTGCCTCCCATTAATAATATGAAGATGTCACAAATTCATGCTTACAATTAACAACCTGCAGAGAAAAACAAACAAAATAAAACAAGATTGTAATGTAAATGCAAATGAAGCACATATTGCACATATTTGCAAAAAGAACACTCAAATATTTGATGTAATTTTATTGGAATGTTATGTCATTCATCCTCATAAATAATACGGTACACAGAACAAAATCATGTTTAAAACTAATATTCTTGTCGAAGTCTCTGTCTGGCGGTAGCCTGGAAAAATCCAGACCCAAATCCGGAGGATATTTGGGTCTGGCTTCGAGTAATGAAAATGACCCAACTCGAGGGGCGCACCAAGCATGCATTTGAAAATCTCAAGGTACTCAATTGGATAACACTACGACCAATCCCCAGTGGTTTTTTGCTAAGCCCCTATGGCGGAGCTAACTGGTAGATAAAACTCTTGCCGTATCAGGTCGCAAAACAGCAAAAACGTCCTTTTATAAAAAAGGAATGATTCGAGCGCCGTCTTCTGTTCCTCTTTTAGACAAAAAGCCAAGTCTAACTCGTTCATTGTAGTGGCCAAAGTCGTTTTAAACAACTGGTGTTAATCCATAGCGATCTTACAATGTTTACTAATGACTTCATGGTCGCAGCGCTGTCGTGTCGTCATCTGTTTAACACACCTCTGGCACGCCTATATCAGATACACCGATGTGATTGGTGCAGCTCGGCTACAAGGGCATAGTTAATGAGCAGAATGTGCCAGAGTAACTTGCTGAGCAAATTCAAATTGTGCTCTCGCGAGAACTCTGGATTTCCAGGGTAGTCTGGCGGTGCAGATAGATAGATAAATAGATAATAGATAGATAGTCTTTATTGTCCATTGGGGATTAATATTTTCATAGTATAAATGTCGTAATCAGATACAGAAACATAGTGTTCATTTATATGCATTTAGTTCATTTTATTTTTAAATGTTTTGCATCGTGCATGTCTTAACCATTTTGAAAGGTGCAAGAAATTCCATTTGTGCTGAACTATTTTCCATTTACAATTAGATTATTACAGACATCTGTAGATTATCAGATACAATCAAATGGATGGTTATAAAAAGCCATGCCATCACAATGCGTAATGACACACAATAGCTGATCTGGCACTGTTAGAAGATAATAATAATAATAGCCTAATTACTGGCACCTTTCATAACACTAATAACAGGATTTCTGGCGACTGGCACTTTCCAGATGAAATTGACTGACAGGTCAGGGATATCTCAGCCACCCCTTAGCCGTGTTATGCCAGGCGTGTTAGTCGGTTGTAGGCTTGTTATTACAGCGTCTGCAACATTTTGCCACTCCAATGCCATTTTGGCATTGGTAATAGGCACACTGTGCCTTTCAAACAACATTTTCCAACATTTTTTTCTCGCCAACAATATGTTCTAGTTCACATTGAGTGAAGTTGCTTTTTTGGATTTCCTCTCTGTTTGCCATGCTTTTTCAATCAATGAATATTAATTTTGGGCGTTTCACTGACTATTTATGGCCAAATATTGGTGTGACATGTAGCCGCAAAAGCTGTGCCACGTATTAGACTTGATTGTGATTTATAAAGGGAAAACTGCGTAGGACGTGCGTGCGCACGGTTTTATCAATCTGAATATTTCTTTGCCTACGCATGTCCTATATTTCGTCCGTACGCCACTTCTGACGCAAATCCACCGCAAAGTTTTATAAATGACGCCCCAGGTCTGCAGACTCTCCCTTCTCCCCCGTGTCATTAAAATATGCCGCCCTGGGCGGCTGCCCGTTTCGCCCTTGCCAAAAACTGCTACTGCCCATGGTGCACTTTCTCCCATACAACATTCCTAAATATTTGCCATTTTCTAACCAGTATTTTAACTAAGTTAGTATTTTTTCCATACTTAGTCATCTATGTGTTTAGAACTGGTGAGCTTCCATTCACTGGTTATGGGTTGCTTGAAATAGAATCTCTGATGCACCATTCAGTTTTCTATGCATGAGTAATTCAACACAATTGTACCAAGGATTGATTCAAAGCCAAAAGACCTCATGACAGACTGCAATCTTTCTGAATATCATACTATCAAAGAGCACAGCACAATTATTCATTGTGCCAATTTGTTTTTCTCTAAATGATTGGTAAATGTTGTCTTATACCAACATAATAATCTACAAGACCTGAGCGGCTTTCGCAGGCAAAGCATCCACATGTTGCCTTTGTGTGGCTGCATTTATTGTGTGTTTGTGTGTGTGCATTTTTATGTGTTTGTTTGACTATGCGTGTGTTTATTTTGTGTGTTTGCAGCAGTTTTCCGGCTTGCTGAAAGCCATCCTATTAGTAGTTGTCCCCTGTTAGAGAGAGGCTTTGATTAGATCAGCCCTCCATGCACTACTCCTATGGCAGCTTGTACAGAAGGGATTCTGTGTTTCAGTATTTTCTCAGACTTCCCTGCAAGTCTCCATTAAAAAGTATAGTTGGAACAGCAGTGTTGTGTTGGTATAGTCTTATTATCCACTTGCATCGAATGAAAGGCTGCAAAAACGTTTTGCTAAGTGCTGCAGGAGATAATTGGTGCATCAACAATTGGTAATAATGGAATACATTTGTACCTTTATCACAATCAAATTATTTATTTCAAATTTCTTGTCTGTTTTAGTATTTTTTGTAACAGGAAATGTCTAATACATTTCATGTCAATAAAGTATCATCACATCAATTGTTTTATCATTGCATTATTCTCTCTGCCCTCATTTTTTTAAACATAGTAAATGTTTCCGTATAACATATCACAGTATTAATTTCCCACCTCACATCAGACAAAAAACCTGCATCACCTGTCACGGTTTGTCTGGTGTAGGATTAAAGAGAGCTGCAGTGTGTTGTTTAGACAGAATGTTTATGAATACCTAACCATAAATAGGCACAGTAGTATAGGGGCGACAGTAATGCCCAAAATAAGAAAGTCCCTGTTTAACACAGCAGTAATATTAACTGTATGGAGTAATGTAGCAAAACATGATAACATGTAGCAACATGGCATACTGACAGAATGATAAGAGACAGATGACAGAGTATATATATGGGGGTAGCAATTAATAAGAAACCAGTGTAACTGATAATGGTGGTATGATGTACAGCTGTGTGCGCATAGAGATGGATAGAGGGTGTCCTGGAGGAGAACATCGGATATTGTCTGAAATATCCAGAGGGAGGAACCTAAGGACCTGGAACATTTCAGTCAGGCAGAGGGAATTGTGACCACTCACTGTGGGGAGATTAAACTAGTGAAATCTTGTTTTCCGAAATTATTTTAATTTCGTCTAATGAGCAATATATTCTAAAGATACTAAGTATAAAAAGTTGGGTCTCAAGTTGTAAAAGAACTAAAAAGTATTAATTCTTATCAAGTCAATACCTGTTTCATTTAGTGCCAACAGAGGTTTATAACTGGTATTTACTGTAAATATAGATGAATAGGGAGCTCAGAATGTGCAGGTAGAGGCTTGAAGGATTTAGTGTTCACTTTAGCAATTACCAGTGAGTCATATATTCCTGATCAGTAAAAAGAGGCAGGAAGCATGTGCAGGGTTGTCTGCCTCTGAATGTAAGCAAAATAAGGGTGCAACATGCACAGAAATACCAGAATGCTGTTACTGATGGAATACGAAATGGTTAACACAGACAATGAACAACAAGGACATGCGGTTGCACAGGAGTAGTAATACACATACCAATTGACTGGATGGAAAACTGGTGAGGATGATAATGACATATGAGTCCAGGTATGAATGTGGAAGGTAATCACTCATGCCTCATGGAATGTCAGCCCTGGCGCCTCTCCATGGCCCAGATCGGAGGGTGTGATAGTACCCCCCCTAAGGGTGCACCTCCTGAGGTACCACAGACCAAAACATTTTCTCTGGAATCCACCTAACCCAACAGAATACCCGGAGTGTGCAGGTTATGGAGACCAAAATGTGACAGGCAGGTGAGACAGGCAGCCACTTACTGGAGGTGCTGCTGCTGGGCCAGGATCCGCTGAGCCTTGTCTGGAGGCCAGCCCGACAGATGATGTCAAAGCTTCCAGTCTGCCATCCCCATGGCCCTCCAGAGGTAAGTGTGCTGGTGGGAACAGTGCAGGTGGTGTCAGCAGCGGCTGCGTCTGTGGCAGCTGGGCCTGCGACAACTGGGTAGGTAGCGGTAGTGGAGGCCAGGTCTGCGGCCACAGGATTAGCAGCGTCTGTGTCAATCGCAGCAGGATCAGTGGAGGCTGGGTCTACAAGCAGACTGGTCAGTGGTGACTGGGTCAGCGGTGGCTGTGCAAGTGGCGGACAGGTCAGCGGTGGCTGTGTACAGTACATTAAGATAACATGTCAGTGGTGTGCGTGGCAGAGTGGGCTAAGTCACTGCATTGCAGGACAGTCTGCATTATGATCGAAAGTCAAACTATGGGTTTTCAGACTTTCCCCGGACGTCCTACACAAGGCAGCGCAAATTGGCATAACGCTACCCGGGATTTGGGTTAGAAGTCAGGTTATATATCCTGCCACGTCACACTTCAGTGACTCCTTTTGTGCAGAATGTGCGTCTGTAAATTAAATAGCAGATGTATATCTGGTGAAAGCTGTGTGAAAACTTGTATTTATAAATAACATGTTGTAGTATAGTTTAAAACAATCCTGACTGCTCAATAGACATTCACAACATATTTTTATAACTCATTGTATTAGCTCTGACTGCTAGTCCCTGAAAGAGAAGTACAGTAGTTCTGTTTTCAGCAGAATTCTCTATAGAACAAGTGGCGATGCAGAAGATTGTGAGTTCAAAATCCTTATGGATATCTATATTTGGACAGAGACTATTTGTAGAATATTACAGTGATGTTATTGGTAGCTATACCATTAACCCTTCTACGTTGATTGATGCTGTATCTTACCATACATCCTAGACACTAGGAGATTCTGCTGCAAATACTCAGATTGTCTATGTGAATTAATCAGAGCCGAGATATTGCGTCTCAAATCCGGTCATTTGTCTACAACTTTTTTATTTTTACTAAAAACATTAAACAGGAAGCAGGAAGTGAAAATGAAAAAAAAATACAAATCTTCAATGATGTAAGACATCACCCTGCACAAAAATAAAAAAATTGGAAGGGGGAAATGGCTGGGTTTTAAAAAAACGTATAAGAAGATATTGAGAAATATGCACAACATTTTGATATTTACCTGTTTGTATATCGTCACTCTGCTTCAGGAGCCCTGGGGGAATGCCAATATGGAATTTAAATCCGTAGTTTACATGCATTTACCCATAATAAGCAATAAAGTAAAAATACATTCTTGTATATGTTGGGATATATATGACATAATACAAAAAAATAATTTTCTCAGAATGTTGGATTTAATTTATTCATGTTGTTGTAGCCAAGAGTCTTCTGAATCAGAAACTATAAGACTCTTCCTGTAGGTCAAAGTAGAATATGACCTGTCCAGAGGTCAAAAGGTCAATCTTGTGCCAGGCAGACTTCCACCCCCTTAGACCTTGCAGACAAATGTAATCGTATTAATATAGAAATAATTTCTTGATTTAACTAAATTGCCATGCTAAACATTGTTTAGATAATAATGTAACAAAAAAGATTATAGTTGATGATTATATTTTATGTAGCCTATATGTATTCAGTTAGTAATTACAGTATGAATTGTATGGAAATCCATTTCCAACTCCAATGAGATCAGTCAATGTTTTGATCTCTTAAGTAAGATCAATACATTGTCCATGTTTTGGTCCAAGCAATAGTTTAGTTTTTATAAAGCAGAATCTGCATGTTAAATCAGAATCTGCATGTTAAATTATGTCTTACAGTGAAATGAATGGGAGAGTGACAAGGGTCCAACTGAGAACCTCTGGGACATAATGTAATGATGCATCCAACGCCGCCAAGTAGTGTCACAGACTGTCCAGGAGCTCACTGATCCAGGTCTGGGAGGAGATCCCTTATGACACCATGCACGGCCTCAACAGGAGCATGCCCAGACTTTGTCAGAAGTGTATACAGGCACGTTGACACCAAATACACTACTGAGTAACATTATGAGACAGATAATCAACCATTTCGAATCCAACCACAGCCTCTCTGACTCCTCTCTGGTTTCCGTGCTGGTCATGGGTGTACCTCAGCCACTCTCAAAGACCTGAATGACATCATAACAGCCATGGCCCGAAAGCAATATATTGAAGCCATCTTCATCAACCTGGCCAAAGCTTTTGACTTTGTCAATCACAGCATCCTCATTGACAGACTCCAGAGCCTGGGTTTGTCAGATGAATACCTCGCCTGGTTCACAAATAATTTCTAAGACAGGTTTCAGTGTGTTAGGTCAGAGGGCCTGCTGTCAGGACCTCTGGATGTTTCTATGGGGGTGCCTCAGTGCTTGATTCTCAGGTTCACTCTGTATATATGTTTTCTGTATATATTTCAATGATGTCGCTCTTGCTACAGGTGACGTTTTGATCCCACCTCTACGCAGATGATACCATTCTGTAGACATCTGGTCCTACGTTGGACACTGTTGGAAAACCTCCAAAAGAGTTTTGATGACACAAAACATTCCATCCGTGGCCTCAAATTGCTTATAATCTCTTGTAAAACTACATGTATGCTCTTCAACCAGTTACAATCTGCACCTAGCTGCCCAACAAGCATCACCACTCTGGAAGGGTGTGAGCTAGAATATGTCGACAATTACAAATACCTCTGGTTATGTAGATGTAAATGGCTCATTCTAAGGTAATAAAAACATAGTTTTTAAAATTATAGTTGTCTTTACACACCACTGAAAACATAGTTATGGATCTTATATTGCATTTCTGTCAATAGATCCTCAGAACTATTACACATGGAACCTTTAACCTCAATAACGTCATGCCTAACCTCAACCTTTAGTAACCTCATTCCTTACGTTAACCGTTAGTAACCCCATGCCTAACCTTAACCTTAACCGTGAATGTTGCAATTTAATTTTGAATGCTATGGAATGTGTGGAATGTTCTTACATGAATCCGCAAAACAAAATTTGCAGGGGCAATGTTACTGAAGGCAGGGACGGACTGGGACTAAAAAACGGCCCTGGACTTTGACTAGGCCCGGCCCAAAGCAATCAGCGCGTGGAAACTCAACAACAACAACAACGCCTGCCGCCTGGCATGAGTGTCACAATACATTATTGTGGCTCATGATACTATACTATCAAATTATATTCCTTCAAACATACATCATATTTCCCTGGAAGAATGATGAGCTTTAGGAAGTTGAGGGTGGTATGAAAAAAAACCTCTAGGCTGTGGCTGTTTGACTTGGGGCGCAAAGTAATTTAAAGTTTAGCTGGAGTGGGTGTCTTTCTCTGTTCTTGGTCTAAGATCAACTAGAAAAAAGGTTTTATTCCAAGATACAGGGTGGGAAATTAACTTTTTTGTCTACCAGCCACAGTGGCTGGTGGATGCCGAAATTTTACCAGCCACTTCGATTTTTTTACCAGCCACTTTTTCCCAAATTCAAATACATAAAAGAAAACATTACTATATTCTATATTGCTTCAATAAATTAAATTCACTATGAATACATGTTAATATAGGTCAATTACTAAAGGGACATTTAGTGAAGACAAGAGGTGAATAATTTTCAGATAATTGACCTATTGTGCTAATCTGTTTGCTAATGGTATGTCCTAATACCATATTTTAGTCAGCTACTTTTAAATCACATATGCAACAGTAGGCAATTTCAACTTTGATAGGTGTAAAACTTTACTGTTGTAACACCTGACGTACGCCACAATATTTACACATTTTTAAATTCAGTTTCTAATAATCTGTTTGGAAAACATCTGGGATTACTAATGAAAATATCGAAGCATTGGTTAAATGATTTACATTTAATTCATTTAGCAGACAGTCTTATCCAGAGTGACTTACATTAAGTACAGGAACACTACATTTACATTTTAATCATTTAGCAGAACCTCTCATCTAGATTGATTTAGAGTAACTACAGGAACACTACATTTACAATTTAGTCATTTAGCAGAACCTCTTATCTAGATTGATTTAGAGTAACTATGTAATGAATCACATTTCAAGTAAACAGAACACTGTTTATTATAAAACAGGTAAAATCTAAAGGCAGACTCAGTAACAAAAACACAGCAGGGTTCAGGCCAGCATAGCAAAACAAGAGATTGGCAAAGGTACAAAAGGATTATCCAAGGCAGAATATGTCAATGACAAAGCTAAGGTCAAACCGGAATAAACAATACAAGAATAAGATGCTCAGTAGAGAATGGATTAATACTCACAATACCTCGCAAAGAGGCAAGGAGAGGTGTGTGACTTATATACTGCATGGAGTGAGCAGGTGTGGTGAATTAGGCTAATGGTGTCCAGGTATGGGAAATGTAGTTCTTAGGAGACCTGACTAGGAAGCTGTAGTCCATTGGGAGACAAACTGGGGAATGTGAATTGTAGTTCTGTGGCACATAAACAAAGTAAGTGGCCGTTTCCAGGGAAGGGGAACTGGGAAATGTTACAGAACCCCGCCCCCCCAAGGCGCAGCTCCGGAGGCGCCAAAAGGTGGACATACCACAGGACACAAGGTGGCAGAAGACCCAGGCAGGAGACCGCAGCTGCAGAAACCAGGCTGGCGGAGGCCCACCAGGGCGAAGCAGACAGGTAGACAGGGCTGGAGGATGGAGCCATGGCGGGCCGGAGGGCGGAGGCAGCAGCAGCGGCCCGGAGGGACGAAGAATCCATGGTGGTCCGGAGGATGGAGGCAGCAGCGACGGGCCGGAAGGACAAAGCAGCTAAGGCGGGCCGGAGGGCGGAGGCAGCAGCAGTGGACCGGAAGGACGAAGAATCCATGGTGGTCCGGAGGATGGAGGCAGCCGCGACGGGCCGGATGGCCGAGCCCGGGCAGACAAAGGCAGAACCAATGGCCCCGAGGGAGGCGGCCAGGCCGGAGGGGGCGTCGAGGGCCGAGGCAAAGGCGGACCAGGCACCGGAACCACAGCAGACACAGGACTCTGTAAGAACACAGCACAAACAGACATAGACAAACACACAGATACAGAGAGGGGCACAGAGACGGGGGTATGCATAGGACCGGGGATAAGCTCTGGAGCAGGGACTAGGTTAGGAACCAGCACGGTGACAGGGTCAGACACTGGCACGTAGAGAGGAGCAGGATATGGCCCTGGGAGAGGAGCAGGACATGGCTCTGGGAGAGGAGCAGGCTCTGGGATAAGGGCAGGCTCTGGGATAAGGGCAGGCTCTGGGATAAGGGCAGGCTCTGGGATAAGGGCAGGCTCAGGAATAAGGGCAGGCTCAGGGATAAGGGCAGGCTCAGGAATAAGGGCAGGCTCAGGAATATGGTTAGGTAACAGGGAAGGGTCATGGTCAGGCAAGGTTACGGTGACAGGCAAGGGCACGGTGACAGGCAAGGGCTCGGTGACAGGCAAGGGCTCGGTGACAGGCAAGGGCTCGGTGACAGGCAAGGGCTCGGTGACAGGCAAGGGCTCGGTGACAGGCAAGGGCTCGGTGACAGGCAAGGGCTCGGTGACAGGCAAGGGCTCAGGGACTAGGGCAGTCACCAGGACTGAGTCAGGCATTGGTAAGGGGACTGGAGGAGGAACTAGGAAATGCTCTGGCTCAGGTTCGGAGACAAGGCATGGCTCAGGTTCGGAGACTAGGCATGGCTTAGGTTTGGAGACTAGGCATGGCTCAGGTTCGGAGACTAGGCATGGCTCAGGTTCGGAGACTAGGCATGGCTCAGGTTCGGAGACTAGGCATGGCTCAGGTTCAGAGACTAGGCATGGCTCAGGTT
>JACXGM010006532.1:0-32600 GCA_016801145.1 Umbra pygmaea | reverse complement strand
ATTTAGAGAAGTCAACTCAAAATTATGTGTTCACTCAATTTATTATTCACAGTTTAGCCAACTTATAAGCAAACTTACAAAAGTTTGTTAAATTAACTGAGTATTGCATGTAAACGTCATGTTTCCTAGAAAATGTGTTCACTCAACTTAAAAAATATAGTACACTCAATGTTTGCAAGTTGGCTTTTTTACAGTGCAGGTTAGTTGAATGAGAACATGCTCTCATTTGCAGTAACAACCTGGTACTGTAGGTCACACAAGATTACACTGTACATTTACAGTTTAGTCATTTAACAGACACTTTTATCCAGCGTGACTTAAGAGTAAATACAGGGATGTCCACCTGGAGCAACTAGGGTACATTTCCTTCCTTAAGGACACAACAAACTTTGGCACAGTTGGGAATCAAACCAGCAACCTTCCGATTACAATTCTGATACTCCTGTATAGCCCACTGGATAAGAGAAAGATGCTTGCAATGCCTGATGTCTGGGTTTGATTCCCGCAACGGGGCCATGATGAGAAAGTATGTAATTGCTACTGTAAGTTGCTCTGGATAAGAATTTCTGCTGAACTACTTTAATGTAAATGAATGGAATGGAACTACATTTAAATGCATTTCTACTAAGTAATAAAGTCATGAAATGTGATGTTTTTTAAGATAAGCATTTAATTTATGGTCAATGAATACAATCTTTTCTAGAGTAAGATTTATTATACAGTCTGTTTCATTTGTTTAGATGATCACATATAAATCACATTGTTTAGTGAGGAAATTACTTTGATCAGCTAAATGAGGTAGAGCATGCATGGGCTGCTTCTGCCAGCATTTATCAATCTCAATCCCACTCACAGGCTCCCAAATTGAAAACTAAGGAAAGTAATTTTGTGCTCAATGGAAGTTTTCCTTTGGAAATGTTGCCTTCCATTAAGAATCAAATTAAGTGCTGGACCAATGCTTTCTGAGAGTCGCTTTTTAACTACTTCCCGTACAACTATGTTCACACGAACACACATGGCCACAGACGCACACATGCTTTCATTTGTGATTTATTATGCTCTTGTGGAGGTTGCCCGGATTGGCAAGTTGTTGAATGGTCGCTGTTTTTAATCCAGAGCACATGGCATGTGTATTTGTGCATGTTGTTTTGTGTGTTTGTGTACTGTACGCACACATTTGAGCGTCGCAGAGTGGGTAAAGGAAAGCGTGCAGCCGTCATTTGTGTGAGTGAACCTTGGCAGCAGTTGACCATTGTCAGACAGAACGTGTGGTCGGCCTGCAAACTTTATGAGGTAAAATGACTTGAGGAAAACAATATTTTAATTTTAATCATTATGAAGTATGGTCCACATCTCAAATCCTCACATACGAAATGCTTAATGCATGACAATAAGTTGGTGGTAGGAACAGCAACACCTGGATGTGATATCCTCCAGTATTCTGCATTAGCTGGATGGCTTGATGTGTTCTTTCTCTCTCTTTCAATCTATCCCTCCACAACTTGGGCAACACATATCCTTTCTTCTTCACTGGTATGTCTGCATGGAGTCTGATGACAGTGAAGTCTGGAGGCTGTGTTTTTGAACACTGTCTCCACGGGCTATCCTCTGCCGGATTCCACTGAGTTTAAGGTAACACTGTTATTTATCTAATGTGCTATGCACCAGGCGCCCTGCCTTTGTGGATGTGCGTGTGTAAGTGATGGAGCATGTGGGTGCTTTTGTGTGTACCTGTACTCGTGTGTGTGTTGTTTTGTGTGTGTGTGTCCGGTCACATTTCACAGGTTCACAGGCCTGTCAGTGAACTATATGAAGGTGTACTCCTGTTTGTCATCCTCACCACGGCCTCCGAGGTGTCTTCTGTTTGCATTACATTCAAAGCAACCTCCCCCTCATTATTGACAACCATGTTTTAACTCCTTATTTCACATGGCTGATCTGAGTCCTTGTGTGGGCGTGTGTATGTGCATGTGTGTGTAAATGCATACACATTTACACACACACAAATACAAACACACACAGACATACAAACAAGCGCATTAACACACACTCATACAAGTCATGTCAAATTTATTTATATAGCACATTTAAAAAACAGTAAAACAGCATGTGCCAACCAAAGTGCTGTACATTTAAAATATATAAGAATAAACATTGCAGACATAAAGATTCATATAGAAACATTTAAGACAACTTCTACCCAGCATTACAGACTTAAAAAAAGTATTTAAGAATAAAAAACAAACATGATAGACATTTGAGAGTTACTACTCAGACCTAGACTCATAGGTTACTGAAAAAAGGTCCGTTTTAAGATGGGATTCAAAAACATCAAAACTTGAAGATGATTTAATATAGAAAAACAGTTTATTCCACAACTTAAGGGCAGCAATAGAATAAGCATGATCATCACCTTTTGTCTTTAAGCGGGACGGTGGAATAGATAGAAGTAACTGATTTGAGGATTTAAGGGGCCTTGAAGAGTAGTGTTGGTTGAGGAGGACTGAAATATAGGAAGGTGCCAACACATGTATGCAATACATTAAAAGAATCTTATAATCAATCCTATATTTAACAGGAAAACCGTGAGGAGGCCAGTATAGGAGTAATACTATCTGTTTTTATAGAGCCAGTTACGAATCTAGCAGCTGCATTTTGCACGAGCTGAAGGCGTCTAATGGAAGACTGAGAAATTCCCATATATAATGAATTACATTATTCAAGATGCGAGGAAATAAAGGCATGTATAACTGTCTCCAAAACCTTAAAGCATTCGAAAGGTTTAAAAAATAACACGCAGATTCCTTGCAAAGGATGTCTATTTGAAGATAGGGGCACGAGATGATTTGTTATAGCTTTAGTAGAGTTTGAGGGACCAATAACAACATCAACTATCTTTGTTTCATATAGCTTGAGAAGGTGTTTTGCTAACCAGCAGCACTTAATGTACACACACGGAGACACCGAAGTTGATTTCTTTTTGCACGTTTGTATTATAGGCTACACATTTCCACGTTTTGTCTTAGTTGTAAGTCACAGTAGGCATAAAAGCTGAATAGGATAATTATTAGATTTATACAGTACCTCTCTTTTTTAATTCTGAGATGAACATCTCATTTTAACATAAGCTATGACTTGTGCAAATGAAACCATTGTACTGTCTTGTCTATGTGGAAAAAGGGCATTGATAGGAAGACAGATAGGTCTGATCAATACGAAGTGCCATTCTACCCTGAGGCCTTCCTTCATATCTCTTCCCCTGTGTGTTGTGAAGGGGTCGGGGGTAGGGTCAGGTAAGTGGTAGCGTAGGCGAGCTTCTGCCCCTTTATCAATCAAGATTTTAATTACACACGTCCAGGGCGACAGCTAGATTAGAAACCAATCGACGTTATCGGCCACAAAATCTAATTACTCTTTATTGACAGATAAGGCCAGACCCCCTTCACTTTCCCAAATAAGATAAACCTCCCTCCTCCTCGTCCCTCAGAAAACACAAACTGCTCCTACTGTCCAGGAAAGACTATGATAAGTAACTCTTTACTTGGAAATCAATGTATGCATATGAAGGCAGGTGTTCTCAGGTATGCTATGGCAATCTATGTCAAGTTACTATATATGCAGTATGGTGCAGACATCCTCAGTAACACCTGAATCGGTCGTGTCTAAATGGCTACAGGTGACTGACTGACCCCTGGTTCTAGACCCAGAGGAGGCTGTGGTCAGAACGTCAGGCACCTCGACACCACAGCTCAGAGATCAGGCTTCCTGGGGGCAGGCCCCTGCAGTCTGCACAGCACGGAGCTTCTCTGATACTGTGGAGGGTTTCTCTCTATCAGAAGTTTTTACAATCCCCCCCCCCCACCCTGGCCTGCCCGGCGCCACACTGAGCACTTTACCTTTAAAGCTCAGAATCTGCCTCAGGTAAATATGGAGTAAATTATTGGATTATTGTTCTTTCATTTGGCCGTATAGTAATGGCTGGATTATAAACATTGCACAGTATGGATTTCCTGTCAGATCCTATGAATCAGACATCCTTATCTCATTTCCAGACTGTCTCTACACCCAGCACTGCCATCTCCAACCCAGGGAGCTCAGGGAACAGATTAAACAGCCCTACTGTCCCCTAGCACAGTACACCACAGCACAGCTCAGCACATCATTTCTAAGCAAAGCTCAGCACAACACTGCTCAACACAGCACAGCTTAGCATAGTACAACACCACTCAGCTCAGCACAGCTCAACACAGCTCAGCACAGCTCAGCACAGCTCAGCACAGCTCAACAGCATAGCCACTCCAAACTGCATTTGAAGATTTCAAAAACCACTTAGCTGTCCTGTCCATATTTGTTAAGCAAGTAAATCTCCGGAGTGAGGTGCACTGAATTCAGAGAAGGAACAACAAGGCAAAGAGATGTCTTCCAAATGAAATCTAGAGGGTGGGGGGTTAGAGGCCAGTTGACAGCAGCTGGAAAAAGACCAGCTTCTCTCTGATTCAGTTTGAACCATGGAAAGAAAAATGTTTGTCTTTCTTTGAATAATGCAACATTTATGGGAGGGGTTGAAATAAATTCCTGGTTTGTTTGAACCGATGATACCACTACTATCTCTGCCTGGTGGTTGGGTTTGCTGAGCTCCTGCTTTTCTGCCTTAGTCGTGACTTGGTTTATGACATCATCATGATTGGGTTAGTGACCAGTGTTGAGCTAAAAGAAACCAACCATCCAGTGATCATACCTTCCATACCTATTAAGCTCTCAGATCTACACAAAGAGAGGAATAATGAGACAACTCAAGCCTATCTTGAAAAGTATGATCATACTGTAGTTAGGACATAATCAGGCTATTCATTCATCTTACCATGCCACCGATAAGTCCATGCATGGTTGGATACACACTGTTTTCATTGACTTGTCTACTAAGTGAGTGAGTTGCTGAAAGCTGAGGCAATAATCACCTTGAAAGGTAACTATCAGAGGAAGGGTCTTTTCATTGGGAACTTAACAGGGCCACTGTTGTAATTCCTGCAGCCTGATGGATTCTGTGCCTTTAACAAATTGCATTTATAGATTTTTCCTTTGAGTGCATACTCTTTTAATTTACAATTTACCATGAAACTCAAACATCAAGTGATATTCTAAAACCCCTTGTGCACTTTGGAATACATTTTCACATGCACACAATTGCTTTCAAATAAACTGATATTTCGTATGCGACGTTGTCTTTATTTTATTGTAAATTAGTCTCGTGTTCTGTTTTAAATGACATTATTTTAAGTTTTCGGAATTGATCCCAACTGCTTAAACTTCCGAATGTAATTAATTTATAATGACGATTAGGTCAACTCCTTAATTTCCATACTGTATTTTAATTTTGGGAATATATAATATAAACAGTCATTCTATTTCTGGTAGGTTGTTGTCATCCATTCTGTTCTTGAATCGCAATGTTGGTCTTCACCCCTTCTCAGTGGTCTAGTCTAGTAGTGAAATAGTGCTCCATCTAGCGGAAGTAATATAATTTGCGTGCTTAGTCCCTTCACTAACTACTGTACAACCTATAGTCCTTCAGGACAGATGTAGCCTAGACAGAAAGTTTAGAATCAGCATTATATTAGTAAGACTTTTCATGATCGTCCCATATAATTGTCTTCACGAAGGTTTTTTCTTATAGACAACTCATACACAATTTATTTTCAATTGACATTACCAACGAAATGTAAACAAATAAAATAAGTATATGAAAGTACATGGCTTTTCTGCAATAGTAGGCTATATTTAATATTGACAGCAACAGTAGCACACAATTTTATATATTCCACTAATTTCATGAACTTTTGATCCCAAAACCACATTTCTAAAACTAGGCCCAAATAATTACGTCAAAAACTTAACTAAAAGTTTATAAGAAGTAAGAGATTTCTGATAATTTTTGTAGATATGGGTCCCCACACACTCGTCTAAATCTTCCTAAGATCTGTCAGAATGTTAGCAGCTATGTGATACTGTTGCGACGCTGATCTCTCTGCTACAGACGCGACGGTATGGTCTTGTTATTTATTCATCAACAGTGGAATGCAACCGACCTTTTCCAGAACTACATGTACATGGTATTCAAGATTTGAACCGCTTATCACCTGTCACAGATCGTTTTTTTGTGTGTGAAGATTTACACTAATCCATGCATACGTTCTTGTTACGGACTCCGAGAGAGGGGGAACGAATATTCAGTGGCAGTTATCCAAATTATCCGTGACTTCTTCGCCGTAACCGTAGCAGCAAAGGTCAGTAATGGCTTCAGACACATGCACCTAGGTCTCAGCTACGTTTTTTTTGGTGCCGCCGCAGGGGATGGAGCGAGGGCGAAGTCTGGAGGAGGAGTAGATAGTTGTGGAGCCTACTGTCGTAAAAACGGCACACTCACAATCACAGAGGTAGAGCGCTACTATAACCTGAAGACACCACACCTACGCAGTTGTAGGCTACCTGAGAGATTTGATATGAGCGGTCTGGATAAGGTAAAGTATTCGTAGCCTTTTCTTGTCCATTATTCTTGGGGTAGCCTTATCTTGTCCATTATTCTTGGGGCACTTTTCTGTAGACTATCTATTTTTTTAACTGTATTTATTAATTATTTGGCTGATTAGAATAGTTTGAAGATCAGATGGTCACATAGGCCTTTTCTATGTTGATGGGACACAATTCTTTTACTTTTTAAAAGTATTAAAAATATTTCACTATTGATGTTGACAGTTGTTGTATAGTCTATGCATGTAGCCTAAAATAGTATCCTTCAATACAATGAAATGGTTTAATAAAACAATATGCCTTTCTTAACTCTAGACATGCAATACGAGTATTATACACCTGTGAGTAGGAGTATTATACCCCTGTGAGTACGAGTATTATACACCTGTGAGTAGCAAATTGTGTTTTTGGTTCATCACACTGCTTACTGCACTTTTTGACAATGTGGTCACAGCTGGAGCAGTCCCTGGAGCAATTAGGGTTACTGCCTTGCTCAAGGGCAAAACGACAGAATTCGTTTTATTTTTGTTGCCTCAGGGATACAGCACCCTTTTAGATTACTGGCCCAATGCTGTTAACCACTGTTACCTGACACTGTTAATAATTCAGCTATATTCAATGTTTAATACCTTTGGTATTTTCATGCATTTGAAATAACTTTGAAAGTTGGAATTGACCAAATCCAGCAAGAAATTACTAGTGTGAAAGTATGTAATCGAAATCTGTATGTATGATTTCTATTCTCATATATATCATATCATGATATCAGATAATACATAGTGCAAATAGTTGGATATTTGTAGCCATTAGTTTAGTTGTCCCATAAACAATCACCTATATTAGTTTAACTTAACTCTTAACATTTCTATAGTAGCTGCTTATCAAATGTTTTTTATGGTCTGTGTTGATTGTTTACGGGCATCCCAGTTCTGGCCCTGTGCCCGTCCTCCACCCCTGGCATCCCCTATAGAGTTAGATACCTTGGTAAAAGCATTTCGGGAGTATGAAAATTCTTACTACATGTCAGCCACACAAACGTGAAAACGTATGTGATCAAAGTGCATGCATGTTTAAATAAAGTCACTTTGCTACGGCAGTTGTTTCTAACCAACTACACGACGCATCCAGCAGTTGCATTGTGGGAAACAATATCTGTTAACAATTGGTGTTTAAGTTTGATCCAAGCCCTAACCCAAACAAACAGGGCAAACGGTGTGACTGAAATAAGAACCAACTTTGCTGTGATTCTATGTCAGTATTTGTGGCAGGTGGAAATGTACCAGTTGTGAAGTCATAAAATATCCGTTTTACACATTCACAAGGTTTGACTTTGTAGAGAAACGCTGATTGGCTGCTGGAAAATCTGCTACATCAGCCATGAAGAAAAGGACAGCTATCATACTTGTGAAGATATTTATCATTTACAAAAAATATATTCCTTTTTATAATTAAACTGCCGAAAATGCTCTTATTGAGGTTATTTACTCCGTAGGTGATGTCAGATTAGGAGGTGTCTGAACTCTGGGATGATATAATATTAATTACCAGTTGGAACGCCATTCAAGTGATGTTTTAAATTACCACTTCCTTTCAAACTTTCTTCCATTCTTACAAATGCAGCATAAGGCAACAAATCAGTAATGACTAAGACCTCTGTTTGACCAACTCATTCTGCACAGTTTCGGACACAGATTAAGACAACAAAAATCAAACCAAATGTACGTCTTCAATTAACTTAATTTTTCACTCCAGGAGTAGGCTTAGTCTACAGTATATCCGTAAAACTGGCCCTTTATGTTTTCATTTTGCAAGTGTATAAATGTGCAAAATTGAGGTACAAATACATATATTTAGTCATTTTCAAATAGCAGTACTGCTACCACGGACAATGTGTAATAATCACCACAGTGTTTGACTTCTGGCTTTTGCAACTCATTGGGCTTACTGTTTGCTTACAGCCAGTGCATCCAATTGGTAGTTATGACTTCACAACTGGTACATTCTCTCACTCACATGGTTACGAATTCAACAACATGAGTGCACCCTTCTCTTTTTTCCTAATGATTTTGTTTTTGTATTGATTGTGCCGCTAAATCAGAGAGCCATGATGAGGGCTGACGGTTTTTAATGAAGGACTGTTAATCAATGGAGCTGAAATTTAAATCAACTTGAAGTGCTTCGCACGCGCTTTGTAGGCATAAGGAAAAACAGGGACATGATGAGAGATAGAGAAAGATAAAGATAAAGATAGAGAGAGATAGAGAAAGGGAGAGAGAGAGAGAGAGAGAGAGAGAGAGAGGACATCCCCTAATGCCTATTGGTCAACACAATTGCTGCCCCATCTGTAACCTTACCCTCACAATATCCTTCGGTCCAGTTTGAGGGAGTTCAATTGTGATTACCTCTACTTGGAGTTATTCTGTCTACCTCAACAGTGACAACATGCACGAGGAGACAGTAATTGCTGTGATACAATAGCAGTGGGCCGGATTGAAACCCAAGCTTACAGCAGTGCATGTGTTCCGGAGGCAGCTGAGGAGGCACCCCCATACCACTACTTAACTTGTGTCAAAATAAAAGTCCTACAATTGGTCATAAGAAAGGAAAATGTTATAGAGGACTTACACACTCACCATCCACTTCATTAGGTATGCCTTGCTAATACTGGGTTGGAACCCCTTTTGCCTTCAGAACTGCCTTAATTCTTTGTGGCACAGATTCAACAAGGTGTTGGAAAAATTAATCTGAGATTTTGTTCCATGTTGACATTACTCCATCATGCAATGCTGCAGATTTGTCAGTGGATGGTCAGTGGCAAATCTCCCGTTACACCACATCCCAAACATGCTCGATTGGCTTGAGCTCTGGTGACTGTGGAGGCTATTTGAGAACAGTGAACTCATTGTTATGTTCAAGAAACTAGTTTTTAGATGATGTGAGCATTCTGACATGGCGATTCATCCTGCTTGAAGAAGCCATTAGAAGATTAGTACAATGTGGTCAAAAAGGAATGGACATGTTCAGCAACAATTCATAGGTAGGCTGTGCCAAGAAAATATTCCCCAGACCATTACACCACCACCACCAGCCTGAACTGTTGACACAAGGCAGGATGGATCCATGCTTTCATGTTGTTCATGCCAAATTCGGAACCTACCTTATGAATGTCGCAATAGAAATCGAGAGTCATCAGACCAAGCAACTTTTTTACAATCTTCTATTGTTAAATTTTAATTGGCCGGTGCAAATTCCTCTCAGTTTCTAAGGCTCAGTTTCCTGTTCTTAGCTGAGAGGAGTGTCACCCGGTGTGCTCTTCTGCTGTTCTAGCCCATCTGCTTCAAGGTTTGACGTGTTGTGCTTTCAGAGATGCTTTTCTGCATACCTTGGTTGTAACAAGTGTTATTTAAGTTACTGTTGCCTTTCTATCTGCTCGAACCAGTCTGGCCATTTTTCTCTGTCCTCAGCCAACAACAAGACAGTAGATCAACACTTTCTGAAATATTCAAACTAGCCCATCTGACACCAACAACCATGCAACGTTCAAAGTCACTTTAATCAACTTTCTTTCCCATTCTGATACTTGGTTTGAACTTCAGCAGATCATCTCGATTATGTTGACATGCCTAAATGCATTGACTTGCTGCCACGTGAATGGCTGATTAGATATTTGTGTTAACAAACAGTTGAACAGGTGTACCAAATGAAGTGGTTGTGAGTGAATTTTGAAATCAGGTAAGGAGAGTCTAAGTAGTTCTGTGACAGTCAAAAATGTAAATTTTCTCTTTAATAGTCTGTATCAGGTTAAAATTTGGTTAGTCTGTTAAATAGTTTTTTTGTGTAAACAAACAGTTACGTCCATAAATATTTGGACAAGTTATCTTTATTTCAGCTGTCCACCACAAAATTGGAGGTGAAATTAAATAATAATTATAAACTTCAATTGCAGACTTTCAGCTTTAATTTGTGGGTATTTACATCGTATGAACAGTTAGGAATTACAACACTTTATATGTGCCTCTCACCCTTTTTCTATTCCAAAAGTATTTGGACAGTTGGCTGCTCGACTGTTTCATGGCCAGCCGTGCATCATTCTTCATTAGTTCATGTACAGTGCACCCCGAAAGTATTCACAGCGCTTGACTTTTTTCACATTTGGTTATGTTACACACTTATTCAGAAATTGATAAAATTTAGTATTTCCCTCAAAATTCTACAAACAATGCCACATAATGACAATGTGAAATAAGTGTGTTTGTAATCTTACAAAAATGTATAACAAATTCGAAATAAGCACATGTATATAGGTATTCACACACAGCCTTTGCCATGACACTCAAAATTGAGCTCAGGTGCATCCTGTTTCCTCTGATCATCCTTGAGATATTTCCTTAACCTGATTGGAGTCCACTTGTGGTAAATTCAGTTGATTGGACATGATTTCGAAAGGCACACACCTGTCTATATAATATTAATAATTTGTTCAGCTTATATAGCGCTTTTCAAGAACCCAAAGCGCTTTACACAGTGAGGGGGAAAGCCCACCTCATCTACCACCAATGTGTAGCACCCACCTGGGTGATGCACGGCAGCCATTTTGTGCCAGAACGCTCACCACACATCAGCTATCAGGTGGAGAGATGAGTAGTTATAAATGACAATTAGGAAGGAGGGGGATTATTAGGTGGCTGTGATTGAGGTGAGGCCTGGTTGGGAATTTGGCCATGGCACCAGGGTTAACACCCCTACTCTTACGTTAAGTGCCATGGGATTTTTAATGACCACAGAGTGTCAGGACACCCACTTTTAATGTCCCACCCGAAAGACGGCACCCTAAGCAGAGCAGATGTCCCCGTCACTGCCCTGGGGCATTGGGATTGATCTTTAGACAAGAGGGAAGAGTGCCCCCTACTGGACCTCCAACACCACTTCCAGCAGCACTGGTCTCCCATCCAGGGACTAACCAGGCCCAACCCTGCTTAGCTTTAGAAGCAAACCAGCAGGGCATTACAGGGCTCTATGCTGCTGCCTATAAAGTTCCCAGAGCACAAAGCCATGAAGTCCAAGGAATTGTCTGTAGACCTCTGAGACAGGATTCGGGGCACAGATCTGGGGAAGGGTATAGGAAAAATATCTGCAGTATTGAAGGTCCCAATAAGCACAGTGGCCTCCATCATCCATAAATGGAAGAAGTTTAGAACCACCAGGACTCTTCCTAGAGCTGGCCGCACAGTAAAATTGAGCAATCTGGGGAGAAAGACTTAGTCAGGGAGGTGATCTTGAACCCAATGGTCACTCGGACACCTCCAGCATTTCTCTGCAGTTCTCCACCAATCAGGCCTGTATGGTAGAGTGGCCAGATGGATGCCACTCCTCAGTAAAAGGGACACGAGAGCCCGCCTGGATTTAACCAAAAGGCACCTGAAGGACTCCCAGACCATGAGAAACAACATTCTCTGGTCTGATGAAACAAAGAATGAACTCTATGGCCTGAATGATAAGGATAGTGTCTTGAGGAAACCAGGCACCGCTCATCACCTGGCCAATACCATCCCTTCAGTGAAGCATGGTGTTAGCAGCATCATGCTGTGGGCATGTTTTTCAGTGGCAGGAACTGGGAGACTAGTCAGGATCAAGAAAAGATTAATGCAGCAATGTACAGAGCCATACGTGCTGAAAACTTGCTCCAGAACGCTCTGGACCTCAGACTGGGGTGAAGGTTTATTATCCAACAGGACAATGACCCTAAGCACACAGCCAAGATAACAATGGAGTGGCTACAGGTCAACTCTGTGAATGTCTTTGAGTGGCCCAGCCAGAGCCCAGACTTGAAACCAATTGAACATCTGTGGCGAGATCTGAAAATGGCTGTGTGCACTGACCCTCCCCATCCAAGCTGATGGAGATTGAGAGGTCCTGCAAAGAAGAATGGGTCAAACTCCTCAAAAATAGGTGTGCCAAGCTTGTAGCATCATACTCAAAAAGGCTTGAGGCTGTAATTGCTGCCAAAGGTGCCTCAACAAAGTTTTGAGCAGAGGCTGTGAATACTTAACTTAGGTACAGTACTTGTACTTTTTCTTTTTAATAAATTTGCTAAGATTTTAAACACACATCAAATTGTCATTATGGGGTATTGTTTGTAGAATTCTGAGGGAAATAATGAATTTCATCCATTTCGAAATAAGAGTGTAACATAACAAAATGTGAAAAAAGTGAAGCGATGTGAATACTTTCCGGATGGACTGTACAAGTAAACAATAGTCTAGATTTGAATTCAGATGTACCATTTACAGTCGGAATCTGTCCAAAGATTTGTCACTACTAGTAAAACAAGCCATAATTAGGGTGAAAAACCAAAACAAACCCATTAGTGAGATAGCAAAAAAAAATTCTAGGTGTGAACAAACTATTTGGTACATTCTTAAAAAGAAAGATCCCAGTGACAGAAGATGAAAGACGAATAATTTCCCTGTCACAACAGATGACCAGATCAAGAACACCTTCCACGAGGTAGGTGTATCTTTGTCACAGCCAACAATCAAGAAAATACTTCACCAGAGTAAATAGAGAGGGTTTAACACAAGACATCAACAATTTGTAAGACTCAAAATCAAGAAGACCAGTTTAGAGTTTGCAAAAAACAAGAAAACTGTATGTAAGTATAAGTTGTGAAAAAACACCCTATGGACAGATGTGACAAATATCATATTTTACCAAAATTATGGAACAAGGAAAGTATGAAGAAGAAAGGGAACTGCTCATGTTCCAAAGCCTGCATTTCACTTGCTGAAGGCAAAACGCCCCAAGAACAAAAAGCAAATGAAGACAGCTTTGGTAAAGGCCTGGCAGAGCATCACCAGGGAAGAAACCCAGCATCTGGTGATGTCTATGGGTTACAGACTTCAGGCAGTCAATGACTGCAAAGGATTTACAACCAAGTATTACAACTCAGTGCGAATTCATGATAATGTTAGTCTTTCCAGATATATTTGAGCCCCTATATTTGGGTGGGACCACTTGCAAAATGTGCTGTAATTCCCACACATGCCACCTGATTTGGATGTAAATACCCTAATATTACATCTGAAGGTATAACCTTATTTTTAAATTTAATTTTGAATAGGCCGTGGTAGACAGCTGAAATAACGATAGTCAATGTCCAAATAATATTAGCTTTGCTAAAAGAAGCTACCACCTACCTTAGTTGATAAATACCTGCCTGCTGACTTGACCCTGGAAAACACCCCGTTGTTCCCTCGGAAGCACTGAGTCACTCCTGCAGCTACATACTTTACAACATCTGTAGAGTATGCTCTTTCTTCACATTGGAAATGACGAACATCCTAATACAGACGATATATACTTCTTGGTTGAGTGAGCAGTGTGATAACACGCAAAATGGCTTAGCAGGATGTGCATTGAAGATGAGAGCTCCTGATTTCCTAAAGCTGTAGAGGAGTTGTCGCATGAGGCAAAGCCATAGTTGTCCATTTATATACAACATCATGAATTTGGGGAGGGAGAACACTCTCAAATAGTTATCAAAACACTGGTATAAACTACGGCAATGTCGTTTGGACCAGCTTTCCTGCTTCTGATATCACCTTATCTTTCAACTTATTGTGTTTGTCATTGCGATTTTGCATGCCTAAATATATGTATACAGTTAAATATTTTAATATTATGTTTGCGCTAGTTTGCTGCATTCCAAACCCAACATGTGTTTTTTTTTTCTCCATCTGTTATTTATTTATTCGTAATTTTTTTTCTCTACTCCCAATTTCATGATGTCCAATTATGGCCTTGCCTCACTATGACAACTCCACGGCTGGTGAAGGATGGATAAAGATCAACACATGCTTTCTGCCAAAACATCCCACCAAAGCTCATAGGACTTTTAGTTATTGAAAAGTGTTCTCCAGGCAGATCTGCCTGGGAGGCAAAAGTCATTTGATTGGTTGATTCAAAACTGAGGGCGGACCTCACATGACATGGTAAATGTGCACATGAGCACAGTTTTCTGAGTTTTTAGTCGTATCTAACCGTACACCTAACCTTAACCTCACTGGAGTGTTAAAATGTAACCCTGTGCTATATAATATAAATAAATCGTAATTATAAATCAAAATTAAACTGTTTTGAATCAACCAATCAAATGACTTCTGCCTCCAAGGCAGATCTGCCTGGAGAACACGTTTCAATAACTAAAAGTCCTATGAGCCCAACCAAACTTGCCTGATTATGGCATGTTCAACCAGGTACTGTAGTACACGAGTGCTGAAGTAACTAAAAAACACGTCGCATCCCATCTGTTTAATCTGCTAAATGAAAAAAAATTATAAAACGTTAGGCTCTAGTGAAACTCAGTGACCTCGTCTAGCCGAATTTAACAGAACACCCATCTACACTAGCTGTATAACATTTACTCACCTTTCGAGTTATATCTCAAGCAACAGAAAGGCCTGTGGGGTGACAGTTTTACAACCACCACACATAAATCCATAATCAGTAGCTGTTCTGATTGAAGCATCCTCGTTTGCATTGTTGAGCGCTGCCCAGGAAAGATTTACATCAAATTATTTGATGCTACCAACCCCCTCTAAAGTCAAACCAAACATGCATTCTATGTTGTGTCTAGAAATGCAGCCTTGCATTTTGGCAAGAAACCTCTGCTGACGGGAAGTAGAACTGATGGTAGGCGCGCAAACATTGACATCCATGTTTGCTTTTAATTTGGAGGTGTGGTGGTAGCATTAAACAGTTGGATTTAATGCTTTCGAAGGCAAAGCTTTGGATGCGAACAATTTTTTAGTCACTATCGTTCCGTGATTACGGATATCATCTGACGTGTGAAAACAGATGTTTTAACAGATCATTCACAGATTGCCACCCACGCTCTTAACTAATGTTCCACGACAGTGATGTCACTGTAAAAAAAACTGTGATTACTGTAACAAGTATACACGTGACGGCGAGCTACTTAAGGGTGTGTGCTAGTGCTATGACTCACAGGATATTAAGACACATTGATGGATCATTTAGTACTTCATCATTTTTATTGTGGTAAAAAAGTGTATCATGTTGCTGTTCTTATAATAGTTGTAGTATTGTCTAAATTTAAACCTCTATATCAGCTCTGAATGGTACCTATGTCTCTCTTGAATGTCCTCTGTGAATTAAGAGACCTCCACATTGCTATGTCTCATCAGTTGTGTTACTGTCTATCACAACTCCGCTTCCACATTGTCTCTTATAGGAGGGATCCTGCATGTTCAATGCCTACAGTAGCACACTTCTCTTTTTCTAATACGTGCCTACATGCTTAATCAACTGCTCAGGTAAAGGAGACTCATAGCCCAGATGATACAACGGCATTATGGACATCCAAAGCTTACTTTACTTCAACAGTCTGGCCAATGTCATCTATTAAACACTGAAAGTAATAGATCTCAATTATATTACACCACCTTATTCACTGACATGCATCTAGTCTGTAAAGGCTTTTCAGTATCAACCGTGTTAGCCTAGCTAAGAAGTCTGGATGATTTGAGCAAATATGCAAATACTTGATGTAACCACGCCAATCTTTCTAGTGTTTCCAAACCACCGTGTGTGTCTGCAGTGTTTAGACTATGTGTCTGCAGTGTTTAGTCTGTGTGTCTGCAGTGTTTAGTCTATGTGTCTGCAGTGTTTAGTCTGTGTGTCTGCAGTGTTTAGTCTATGTGTCCACAGTGTTTAGTTTATGTGTCTTTCATGCGTGCGACTCCAAAACATAATTCCCACTGACCATTCCTTTCTCTTAAACTGTTTATATTGATTATTATAATGTAAAGGAAATACATTCGCTAATCTGTGTGTTTGTTGATGGCTACAACCTCCCAACTATTATAGTTTGGAGAAAAAATAGTGGTGCAAATAAGTAAAATATTGTATTTATTGTTACGGCATAAACTCAGGCTATTAATTGTGATATGGATTTTTGACCATATCAGCTTCTCTGGTGTGTGGGTTGGTTTGCCCTGTGCAGCTACAGCCTATTGGAAAATCATCATACCCTGTCAAAATCCTTACCTTTTGTGACGTTACACACTGGAATTAAAAATGTACCAAAGGGCCAATGGCAACTTTGAAGGACATACAAGTCTGTATGGCTGAGATTGGTTGGTCTGTGCATGTGACAACAATCTCACAATCTTTAAACAAAGCTGACCTGTATGGCGGGGTGGCAAGAAAGAACACTTCTGAAAAAGGCCACACAAAGTCTTGTTTGGCCTTTGCAAAAAACACAAAATTCTAATGCCGTGTGGCCAAATCGTTATGGTCAGATGAGACCAAGGTTGAACTTTATTTCGACTAAACTGCAAGTGTTATGTTTGTCGAAAAACAAACACAGAACACCACCAAAAGCACACAATACCTACTGTGAAGCATGGTGGTGGCAACCTTATGTTGTGGGGGTTTTGCTGTTCAGTGGAGACTGGGCAGTTGGTCAGGATTTAGGGAAAAATGGATGCTGGATGCTGTCCTCAAATTCTTGAGGAATACCTGTGGCTCTTTGCTAGACAGCTGAAGATGGGCAGGTGGTTCACCTTCCAGCACAACAATGACCCTAAACACACTGTCAAAAAAATATGCAGTGGCCTAAGGATCCAATTGAAAATCTGTGGATGGACTTGAAGACAGCACTCAATCATCGCCAACCACAAAATTTGACTGAACTATAACAATTCTGCAAGGAAACATGGGACTGATCACTTTTCCAACTCTGTTATTCTAGTTTTCCTTTTTTTGTGTAAATAAAGATAAAAATAAATAATATATATTTTTAAATGGGATTTGATATCAGGCTGTAGGACAAAAAGTGAATATTTCAAAGGGTTATGATGATTTTCTATATATGTACTGTAACTACATAAGGAATCTTTCAATTGAGGATTGTGCATTGACCCATCCTTCTTGATAAGTATTCTGAAGATATATCTTTCAGCCCCTTCTAAACATTTGGTTGAATGACCTTTTAATACAATGTTTTGCAATGAAATTACTGTCTATTTCAGAATATCCATGACATCAATCATCCATTTTATACAGTGCCTCATTTGTGATGCATTCAGCATTTAGACATGTCAAAGCCCAATGGCATACGGGACTAGGGCACTGTTTGTTGTATATTATAGGTTAATATACAGTGATCATTCCTATGCTATACTATATATGCTATACTCAGGAAATCTCTGAAATTCAGAACTGTCTAACCTTGTTTCTATTGGATTGTTTGCAGGGTTAGAAAACGGTCTTAACATATTAAGCTTAACAAGCTTGAACAAGTTTAATAATTAATTCACAATAGTTTATTTTTTGTTACATAGCGTATAGTAGCAGCCATGACAGGTAATGGCTTAGATGTGCTATCAGGATGTTAGCCGCGTTTATCGAACTTTGGCTAATAAACATAATCAGCTTGCAGGTGACGGACTCTCCTGATGGAGGTGCTAGAGTGCTTTGAGAGACGTAATGCTTTGCCTGTCCTCACCTCTGTGGCAAAATGAGGTGCGGTGATATGAGGTCAATGTACTGCACATTGTATCCCTCTGGTTGCTACCTCCTATGACACTCTAGTAATAAACACTCTGTGTAGTGGCAAAACATCTACAATTTGTGACAATAAATGGACATTTCCAAATTGGGTTGAGGAATGACCCCTGGGTTGAAATATAGCCTTACAATGCCACCTATAACTGAAAATTTACATTCAAACGCTACACGTATATCAGTCTGGCAGTACCTAAAATGCTCACACTTTTACCCAGTCCAATCAGTGCAGTTTGATGAACTAGGGGTTTGTTTTAAGTGATAACAGTTGCAAGAAGCACATGGAAATTTATATTAAAAACAACAATGGCTCGTGGGTTTGATTGGTTAAATGTTGTTTTAGTCAAATCAAAATAATTTTGCATGATGAATTTGTAAATGCCACATGTACCAAAAAATCTTAAACCAAGTTTCAGGCAGCATTGCGAGGCTAGAAATATGTTGCTTTTAGGGTTAAGATGGTTTAGTTAATGTATGTGCCCTGCTTTAAAGCAGCACTGAAGTGTGTGTTTCTGGATATCAATAGGGTTGTGATGATCAATAGGGATTGTGTGATGTCTTTCCATCGATTACCGAAACGTGAGCTGATGAATACAACTGAATTCTTTTTAAAATTCAATGCCAACATACAGTTATTGGGCAGTTCTTTTAATAAGAATACATATTATTGTTGGATATTGTTTGTATCACAAGTTTCCAGAACATTTATTTTTGTACCTGGACCCCAAGAAATTTAGAAAATATAATATTTTGCAGTGCTCTACTGTGGCTCTTTTTTTTTTAATTGGAAATGTAAAAAAAACTTTAGTGTGACATAATTAAAAAATAACTATATGACTATTAAACCAGGAGCCATGATTCATTTTAATTAGAAATTAAAGTTACATTTCAGTTTACGTTTAAATAATTTACCAGCTAAATTGAGGTAGTCGAAAGGTATATGTTTAAATTAATAAATGAATAAATGAAATGTTTGCAGTTGAAATTACACACCCTTGTATTCAAGAGTAAGCTGTAACTCAAACATTGACGTGAAAAACACAAACACTGATTGCTGATGTAGTGTTAAATCTTTAACATATAGTATGTGAAGATGACGAATATATTATACTCATTTGGTAGATATTGTACGCAATTCCCCAGACCTTATCAACTTTTCATTGACAAAATGATTAAAGCAACTATCAAAAATAAGCCACTGGTCACAATCGCTGGATTCTTTATTCAAGTTATGCAATCGGAGATCATGCAATAGGAGCGAGATCTACTGTTTCAATTTGACTTATCCCAGCAGCCATTGCCTGGTCTTTTTTCCTTAAAAATGCCATGCTAAGCTCTGCTCTTATAATATAAGGATACAGTAACATGGAGACGCTCATTGACTCTGAAATGCTATCTGCATTCTCGACATTCTTCCTGGGCTTGATCAACAGTGAAACACAGGCGGTTTTAAAGCGGAGGTCAGTGAAGACAAGACTGGATTTTCCACTGCTGTAAACGCTGATGGACTCCCAGAGGTTGGGTTAAGGCTTGAGATCATCTCTCACAGGTGGTGAAAGGCCCACAATAGTCCTTCACATGTTACACAGATACAAACAACAGCGCACAACTCAATAGATGGATTTACTTTCTTCTGGAGTTCTGAGATATGGATTCCCATTTCTATAAGCTGTTGTTTTTCTCTTTTTATTTCTGTGCTTTTTGGGATCAGAATCATAACATAACCGATTTGGTAATATGTAAAATATCCAAGAAAACATTCCTTGCCGCAGGAAATCTTAATGGGAATATAAAAAGAGCATTCTATTGCTGCATAATTTTTAAAGATTTATTGACAACAAAAACAAACAGCAGACACGTCTCTGGGGTACGTCTGCTATTAGTTAGAATACCCTTTTAATCAGCTAATTTGAAGATCAATAGTAAAGTATTTGGTTTTCAGTTATTTCAGGCTCAATCAAATTATATGTTTATGATTCTTGTAATTTATCTGTCCACAAAAATTCCTTGTAGCATGTCAGCATTAACAAAGAAATGTTGATAACAGTTATGAAATTGCTTTTAATATATATTTTTTAATTAAAGCTTTAATTTTGTTTACTAAAATTTGAATTCAGTAAATTAACAATGCTACATTTAATTTCTGTTTCCCATCTTAGGCCTCCTGTCATGGCAACTCATTGAGTTTCAGTGGGCTCTGAAATCACATAACGATACTGTACATATAATCTTTAATAATTTTGATAATTTTGAATTGACATCATATAGGTTATTTTAAAATGAGTAGGGGACCAATCAATTTTTTTATGTTATCAAAATGATCATTTGAGTTTGTCAGTGTCATATTTTGTTTTAGTATTTTTCCCCCCACATTTTATTGTGTAATGTGAACTATTTTATTTGCATGTACTGTACATGTAAAGTGTCTGTATCTGCTTGTTTGAATAATAATGGATGTGTGCGTGTGTAAGCGTGTGTGTATGTGTGTGTAGCAGAGTGCACCGTTGAGCGAACGAGGCATCAAGCGTTTGGTTCCCTCCCACGTTCTCTGCCGGCCCCTCTGTCCCTTTAAGTCCTGCCCCTCGGAGCCAGCCAACAGCAGCTGTTCCATATTCATCAAGCCCTTGAGTCTTAAAGAGCCCTATCCTGACCACGGAAAGAGTCATTCCTCTCACCCGCTCTCTCGTGCACTCTCCATCTTAGCGCTCATCCGCTCCTGCCTGTGTTTCTCTCTCTCTCTCTCTCTCTCCCTCTCTCTCTCTCTCTCTCTCTCTCTCTCTCTCTCTCTCTCTCTCTCTCTCTCTCTCTCACCCCCTTCACTACTATTGCTCCCTCTCTCTCACTCCCCTCTCTCTTTCATATGCACACACACACACGCACACACTCAACCACATACAGAGATACACAGAGACACACACTGTCCCACTCTCATACACACACACACACACAATCAGAACTGAGCATACCTGTGCCGGCTTGCAGAAGCAGTGCTGGAGGGGCTTTTCACCGGTGTCTCTGAGGACGCTGTGCTGTCATTTTTGGGGAGAAGCGGGTCTCAATTGTATCCTATTTCCTCTTCTCGTTCCTGGAATGATAAAATTGGACTGATGGACATTTCAGAACTTTGTCTGCCAGACCCTCTCAGCTATCATAACCAGTAGGTGCTCTTCTCTTCCTTTTAACACACTCTACTTTCCTCACGTTGGATAGCTCTATTTGTTCCCTCGCGCTCTTCCTTTCCCTCTGCTTTCCAACTCTATCTGCATGTTTTCTTGTAGAAGTGCCTACATTTGTTCTCTTCAGAGAGGATCCGCAGATCTCAAGGCTGAACTTTTTGTAAAGATGCACCTTGCTTTTACTGGCTCTTCTTCCTCCAAGACACTGATATGCTGTCAAGACTTGACTCTTTCTCTCTGTGATGCGTTGGAGGGCTGTTCATTTGTACAGAAGTGTTTCCTGCCACTGAAAGCCTAACGCAACAGGGCAGGTGTGCTGTGGTGTGTGGATGTGGGTTGAATAGGGACAGAGGATCCTTAGCCGTGTAGCCCTTTGTCAGATGTTTATGGATGTGCGCATTTCATTAACAGCATTGACCATCAATTAAGAGCGGCTCATTTCAACTTGCCTAAAGAATAGCGGGGTGGTGTCCGGTCGGAGCTTGTTGAGAGAAGGCTTTGTTCTTGGTCCCTGTCCTGGCAGGATGGCCACCCTGGGAAAATCAGAATACATTTAGGGAGATTAGATTTAAGTGAATTCATTGAATTGGTTGTGATGAATTGCACACTTAAATATTTGTAAGTTCAGGGAAAGAGCTGTAAACCGCACTGACCAGGCATCTGCAGCCCTGCCGATATCAAGGGATTTACTTTCAGCTCTGGGTTTACCTAAAGTAACCTGCTAAATATCCGTGCCTCGCTGCTTTTATGTGTTCATAGTCATATCTTGTTAGCTGAGTGGAAATGGTGGCTGCTATGGTTGCTTTGATGATTCATGGATGAAATAAAATAATATTTCTGATCCTCCGATATAGATCTATTTATGTAATATTAAATTGTTCAAATAATAATAAAAACAATACTGTGAGAGACATATCCATGTATGATTTAAAAAATAGTTTACAGTAAAAATGTGTTAAAAGTTTAAATCAAGTACACATACTTGGTAAATGCTCTATACTTAATTTATTAGTGATTGTCTTTTAATTTTTAAAGTTATATCGTGAACTGATGACGTGACTAATACCTGCTGCAAAATCTCAGTGTGTAGTTGTAAGACAATCATTATTTTAACCCATAATTCTTTTCATCCAAAAATGTAATCAGCCAATGAAGTCTGTAGCTGAATTATGGTAAAGAAAAACCATGTGCGCTGGAAGGGTGATCTGAAAAAGAAGAATATATTGAAGTAGTTAAGCAGTATAGATTTTCATGTATAGTATTTCAAAGCAGTACATGCATTGAAATTCTCAATGGGATGTAATGAAAAAACTGAAAATTATTGAATTCTTTTGACAACCTAGAATTCATTCACTTTTTTTGACGAACTGCAGTTTAGGCATTGTGCAACTATTCTCTTCTCAGACAGAGTATAATCTCCTCTGTTTTACCTAATCTCATTTATAACTAACTGCCTTTTTAGAAAATTTGTCAAAGTAATATGAACTTGCTTGTCAAAATATCAAATAACTATACAATATATTAATAACTGCCAAGATATTTTATATGTATTTTAATGTATTTATGTCTATGTTATGCTAGTATACTACACACTGAATTATTTATTTAAATTCTAATACATAAAAAAACATTCAAATGCAATTTTCCACCTTTCTTGAGACTGTATCGTATTCATAAAAAAAATAGGAATTAATGTTAGTTGTTGCAATATTTACAGGTGGTAATCTCTCTACATTCAAGTGCAGGAATACCATTATCTAATGCAATATATTTAGCTTGTTTTTACATAGTTATTTCAGGTAGGGAAAGTCATTTAAGATCTTTGTGGAAAGTGTAATCTTAACAGAAACTACTATCACAAAGACTGGATTTTAATAGGAAAAAGGCTAAATGCATATTTGTTAAGTTGTTAAATTAGACATCCCATATATTTGTTTACTTTCATAATTATTGTGAACTGTGTTGAACAATCTATTTATTATTTGCATGTTTCTTATAACAAATAAACACAGTAAAAGTATCTTACCTGAAATTAAATTACTGGATACAGTTATGATTTTCCTTCGCTGTTGTGTTAGCACACATAATAATATAAAATTTACAAGACATTAAATCATATTTTGTGCATAAAAAAATCTAACTACAAGTGCTTACTGAAATTCAAAATAGCTACTGGATTGTATTTGTGTCATATCACATATGATGTACAGACTGTGTGGATTTCTTTCTCGATTTGCGATAAAGGATTATACAGCTAAATGAAATGTTTAACTACATTTAATTATTGCTTTGACATAACTATAGACTGGAAATAGCAGCAGACGTGTACAGGTCAAAGACCTTTAGCATATGAAAAATTATATCTGAAATTACACTTGAACACCCTTATTACTCTTGAGAATTTTGTTTGTAAGATGGAGAAATATATAGCCCAAGGGTGTGTCTATGTGTATATGTTAAATTCACATTGGTAACACTTATCAGCGCTTTAGTTGTGTATCTATCACGGTAATTACATGCAGTGGATGTTGTTGTCACATGGTAGGTAATATCTCAAAAACAAATCAGTTTAATATCTTCTGTTATCTTCTTCCTAAATCACATGAATTTAATTTAGATATTAATCTAACTCTAATAACTTACAATTTAGTTGTATTTGATAGATTACATATCACCTAATATTTTTAACTGTTATTAAGCAGTTAATCCTAAAACAATATTCAAATATTCATGTTGTAATTTAATAACTTATATACTTATACTTTACGGGTAGTGCATTACAGGACTTATTTTGCATTGAGTTTTACAGTGTGTAGTTATTTGTTGTCAGTTCGTTCTGATTGGTGGATAGCAGTGTTTGCAGCCCTACTGTATGTATGCTACGGTGTGGAGTGTGTCTGTTGTGGTTGTGGGATTCCTGGGACATATAGCGCCATGTAATTAGCAGGGCAGTGATGTGAAAGCAGTCTGCTCTATAGATTGACCTGGGGGCTTGAGTGACAGTCTGTTGTGTTGAAAAAGTGATGGACTTGATATATCTGACAATACGGAGAGCTACTGTACACTATGTATATTGTTTGAATTTTTCACCTGTATACATTTTTCTCCTCAAAGGGCAGTATGTTTTTGCATGTTGTTTTTAGATAACTTGCTCCACATCTTCAAGTTATCTCTGTTTTTTTTCTGCATTCTTAATTGGCACGTATAGTATAGGCGACATATAGCAATATTGTTATATACAGGGAGCTTTCATTTATAGAACTTTATTCGTTCAAGTCTTTCTTGGCTCAGACGGTAGATTGTCACATATGTGAGTCAGACAGGTCTATTGTTGTTCTAATATTGCTGTGGCCATTTCATCACCTCTCAGAAATCAGCCAATAGTGAGGATTGTCAGTTTGAGTTCATCTAGGCTCGCTAGCAAACGTCTCGCTAGCAGGCAGACGTTTCAGACGTGGACCACTCTCTCCCTAAATGTTCCATCAACACCCCCCTACTCCACTCAGACAGATTGTACATGATTTACCATTCAGGGAATGAGAGTGTTCAGATGCATTTTCACAAAAACAGAAGTTAGCACACGGCAGTGAATTAGATTTCAATTTGTTTTACTTATTTTCCAGGTTGCTACATTAAGCCCGGTAAAATGGCTATCTCTAACATGCCTTCTTGTCCTTCTCTTTATTTCTATTAGGTTTCAGAGAACAAGGTGAGGGAATTACATTAGTGTGTCTGAAGTTAAAAGCTCTTTGCTCTTTGACCAAGTGTTTCAGTGTTATTGGGTTAATCAGATTTTTGCTGTCTTCATGGAGATTCTATCTCTGGGTAGAGGCAGTGGCGGGTAACCAAAGCAGCCCTGCTCAGACACTATCCAGATGGGATCAGCTTACGGTAATTTGGTTTCAGAATACATTACCAGAACAGGCTCCTGGCCGAGAACGGCCGCCACGTTAAGAGCCAGGAGCCTGTGGTCGTTGTGGCCACTGTAGCGAGCCAACCCCAGCCTCGCTGACCGCCGCTGATCCCGCAGCCTGCCCCAGCCCTCTATCTGCCCGTCTATGCACTTAAGAGGAGGTGTCGGAATATGTGCCTTTCTAGAAAAACGTAATGTTTTAAATTCAATTTGTCACCCAATTCTAAATGCATCTCCTTGTACCAACAGGGCTTCGTTGTCCAATTCATTAGGGCGATTACTCAGTCCCCTGGCCACTCTGGAGCCCTCTCATTTCTGGTAAGCCTGCATATGAGTATCATTTCTTTCACTGTAAACATGTCAGTCTGTCTGGGCTGGGAGGGGTACTGGCCCTGGGCCTCAGGGATGCCGATTTTATTGACGCTCTCGGCTCTCTCTTTTGTGTGTATGTTTGTAATGTTTGCTACTTGCTTTTTGAGAGCAGCTGTTCACACTCTTTCGCCTACACCCTCACATGCAGTGTTGCTCTCCCCCGGTCCACAGGCTACCTTATTCTACAGCCAACTAGGCCCAGAACAATATTAACGATCAGATAATTGAGGCTGCAACAGAACTGACTGCTCTAGTTCTACTTGCAACTCTGATATGCAGCATCCCACCAACTTTATTTTTATTTGCCATTTTACAGGGGCATTATTGAGGTGTCCACATAATGCTTGTAAAAAAAATAATGAAGATGATGCATATTATAGTATTCATAGAGTATTCATAGAGATACTGTTTAGAGCACTGTGTTTTTTCCAATGTAGGTAGACTGGTGTTTTTATTTTTTTGGGTAAATCCTTTTTATTCCACACTCTTTCGCTGAAGTGTGCGTACGGATTTATCCCCAAACAATTAGGTAATTGTCCCCTTAGGTAACACCCATTGTTAGCGCTCTAAAATTAGAGCCTTTATTTTTGAAACCATGACTCATATGAGCTCACGCAGTGTTTGGCCTTTCTGCGGTGAGCTACAGTGTCACCATTTCACGACAAGCACAGGCACTGAAACCACCAAACGTCACCACACCTACCTCCTGATTTTCACCACGGTAACCTTGGACACCTTTACCGGAGTGTGAGAATCTGTTTAAAAATAACCATATCCATTAGCGTTGGAGGATAATGCTAGCCTGACTACGTGGGCTATACACTAACGCCTTTGTGGCAGGGAAGTGGTATCACTGCCACGGTGCATCAGCACTTCTCCTTGTTGCTCCAACACTGAAAGGACCCTCTTGATTTACACACAAACTCTCTCACCCACTCACACATGTACAGTACACCCAGGTTCAAATGGAAGACTGATAGAAAGCTGTCAAAAAAATGTCAAAACAAAATACAGCATTGTGGGTATTATAATACACACTTCATACTAGAGTTCATTGGTCCATTGGTGAACCAAGATGTATTTCTGACACTGATAGGCAAACCACTGTAACTAAATGTTTAATATGTGGTGGGAATGGGATTGACCAGTTATAGTATATTTTGATTTAATTGAATATCTTTGGTGTGGTGCTGTGGTACTTCTCATCTCCTCATATGTATGGTTTTATTAATTCATGTCTTTTTTCGGGACTGCTTTCCCGCCCATTGGGTTCATTGATAATTCTGCTGCTTTTCGGTACACTGTGTGGTAATGCAGGCAAAATGCTAAGTCCGCTAATTTACACTTGGTAAAAAAAAAGTGGAACATGTATTGGGAGGCTATACGGGCGTTTATCAGGGAATGTTATTGGTATTGAGCGGCTAGTCGTTTGAAGGTTATGTTTCTGAGCAGTAATTGAAATGCAAAATAACATTAGGATCGATGGTTAGCTCTGTTTATTTATGAAATCAATATTGAAACCGTCCGTCACAATAGCAGCTCTGATTCTTACTGACAGCTTAACCAAGTACAGATGGAATGACTGTACACAGATACCAGGCCCCACAGCCATAACAGCTTTTAGACTCAGTCATTTGCATCGTCGCTCTGCCCCGTCCGACCCAGTTCTGTCCCAAACGCCCAGGCAGTGACGGTACGAAGCATTTGACATGTTTCTGATGAGATGTTTTAGTACTTGTGAATATTAACAAGGATGATCTTGGATGAGGATGGTCTGGAAACATGAATAGAGGACTTAATGTGAATATGTCTGTCTAAAGGCTTTGTGTGGAGCCCTGCTGTAGTTGTCCCAGAGAGAGCAACAACACCTCCTGTTGGTTTGTCCTGCCCTGGGGCCAGTACTTCTAACTGAAGGATCACAAAGCACTCCTTTCCTTCCATACAGGCTGACTGCTGGCCACTCAGAGAGCAGGCCTAGTTTAACTGTGATGACTGGGAATATTTATTGATGTGTTTATTTCCTAAGGTCCTTGTCAATAGGCTTTCCAGTCACTTTACAAAATGAATGTGAGTCTTGTTGTTTGGGGTTTTTAGTAAATTGAAAATGTTGTTTGGAATATTAGGTCTATAAAATGGGGTTCATAAAAGTTTCGCTTTTTTTCTCCTGTGCTTTTCCAACAGCCAGTTGTCCTCTGTGAGATCTTTTTCCGGTGTTTGTCTTTTAGGAAGGTTACCACGTCCATTTCATTCCTTTGTTTTAATTCAATGTCAAGGTGTTACCTTCTCTAGGTAAATCAAAGTCCATTATACAGGCGTTGTGTCCATCTCTCAGTGCTCTGTTGACCCGTGAGTGTCTCAGTAAACCAGAGTGCATTATAATGTAAATCTTTATTTATCACTCCCTCTGCCTGAGAGAAGGCCCTCAGCTTTCATATCTGGAATGTCATAGCAGGGACATGGACGTACATTAGTCTCTATTGCCTGAATGGCTTGGCAGGGGGTACTGCATATCTTAAAGAGGGTTTGAATTAGTCATATTTCATGAAGTGATTTTAAATGCAAATGGAAAAATAGATATCTGACAGGACAGGTGTTTTTTTGCTCACTCAACTTTTAAAATGTATATATTTTTTGTAATATATCATGGTGTGTTTGTTGTTGTAGTGGTATTATCGTTTTTTTGTATTTGTGTACCATCTGCCATCCGAAAAATTCCCTTGAAATTCCCCTGCTGTATTACTGAAATAAAAGAGATAAGATCAGCTCAGTAATGTAAGCTGTTAGTTAGGTTTCCTCCTTGACGGTGGTGGCTGGCTGCTGAGATGTATGTTTAGATTGCCCCCTGAAGGAGACGCATTAATTCAGAAAATATCCCCAAAGTTTAATTATTCCTGAATGGTGTGATGTTGAACGCCAGCGTATAAATCAGTCAGCCCATCCGCCTTTTTATTATCAGCCCTATTTATGAGGAAGGAGACGAGGGTCTGGAGAAGAGCCTGCACCTGAGAGACAACATGAAGGAACCAGGGAGGAACCATGGAGATACCAGGGAGAGACCAGGGAGAAACCAGGGAGGAACCAGAGAGAGACCAAGGAGACACTAGTCAGAGACCAGGGGAAACCAAAGAGGGACCAGGGAGAGACCTGCGGGAGCCGTCTAGTTTCTCAAACCTCTCCTCAAGTACCCCCAGACATGCCACAGTTTAGCTGCAGCCTTGAACTAATACACTAGATTCACTAATCAAGGACTTATTAATTAGTAGACAAGTTGAATCAGGTGTGCTAGCTCAGGGGTAGTTCAAATACATGGACTAGTTGAGGGTACTCAAGGAGAGGTTTGAGAACCACTGCTCTAGAGTGGCAGCTGGCACTATGCAATGTTGACCATTAAAGTGAGACACACATACAATCCTAAACTAAACAATATTTTTTTTTTGTATATAATATTTAACGAAATTGCTATGTTGATTGTTGGTTCAACAATGAACCTGATTTCAGTATTAAATATCTTAAAAAGTATTGCATCCTTACCATATGGTGAGTTTGAGCCTGTATAAACATTTACACATTTGATTGCGGTTAAAGTGTTCTGCACACCTGATAAACACGCAAATTTTGCCGCAGTTAATTTTGTTGCAGTTGTGTGTGTTTGGCCTCTCCTCTGATGAAGAGGGGTAATTTATGGTAGTGGCAGGACGGGCTCTTTGTTTAAAGCAGGTAGAGTTTCCCCTAAACAAGGACAGCCTATCAGAGGAAGATTAATGAAGTAATTTCATGCATGGCTCCTTGCCTCTGTCCCGCTATACTCAGAGTCACTGTGTCTAAACCTGGGATTTACACTGGTCTGCCTTCAGTAGGCTTAACCCTTACAATAATATTTCCCTCTGATTGTACACGCACACACACACGCACGCGTGCACACACATACGTTGGAGAGAGATGCCGCTAACCCTGTGTTCATTAGTCATATTTTGCGAAAGCTGCCAGATGTGTTTTAAAGTTTGATTTGAAGCATGGTATTATAGTAGGTTTTATATATGAAACAGATTAATATAGTAAGTTCTTTATTGTCTGTAGTAATAATAATGTTAGAGTACCTTACAGTTCGGAACTGTATGAAAAAGATAATGGTATGTCTTACAAGTTATGTTTTACAAGTTACATATGAATAAGATGAAAGTAGGTTTTAGAAGTTAAATATGAAAAGGATGATAGTAAGTTTGAAATGGAGAAGTCTTTTGCTAGTTTTAATTGTTCGTTGGCCTGGTGGACAAGGTTGTGTGTGTTGTTGACCCAGACTCTAATATCATGTGGAAACATTTATAATCTCTGTAAATATTCTCCAGGTAGAGGCTGCAGTTGTGTTCACAAGCAACTTACCTCTTCTAAAAATGGTAAAAAATATGTAAGAAAGTGTTGTGAACAGCCTTTAGGTCTTCTAACTATTTCAGTTCATTTGCCGTGTGCAAAAAAACAAAGATGTAGTTGTGTGTAGAGTGAAAACCTTATGCTCCAGACAATGCATTAAAAAAGAGCTGTTGTTTAAACCCGGGAATGAAAACTATTCAGCAGTATAGACATTGTCAAGTTTTGAATTTGAACATAGGTCTGAGTTACATAACACTGTTTGTAATTAGGGATTCGGAAACAATTGCCAATGATGAATGCTCTTGATGACACTTTTGATGGTAGCTAATTATTTTCGCTGAAAGAGCACCATTAGACACTGTTCCTACTGAGAGATAAAGCCGTACAGTGTTGCCTAATGTGTGCCAAGCCAGGGCTGTGTTGAACTACTTTTCCACTCTACAGGGAGGAGCCAGTCTGCAGGGTATACAGACTAGTGTGTTAACTGTTTTAGCGCCGTAGCACCATTTCGGAAACTCATTCTTTAACTGGATCTTGCCATCTTAATCTGATCTTTCGTTCGTCTTCCTGGGATCCTTAGTTCTTTCCAGAATACGATTTCTCCAGTGTCACTCAGACTGTTTAGGTCAGACTAATAGCAGTGCCTGTATCATAAGAGGCCCTGTTTTTTCCTGCCAGCATCTTTCCAACAGGAAGGAGAGACGGAGTGATCAATAGATGTGATCTGCGTCTTGGGCAGCCAGCACTATCTTGTGGCTGGCCTGTTGCAGCGAGGGGCTCATGTTGTCGTAGTTAGTGAGCTCATGGCTTTATAAAGACTACAGTGACATCGCTGTGGAGAAGCTAAATTTAATCCTCTACTGGAGACTGAAGAACTTAATTGGCCCGGCCGCTGAGCTGCATGGTCCCTCAGTGGTAACCCAGCACCACCCTGCTTCACCCAGCCCCATCCTCTGGCCTATCGATCCAGGGTCTGCTAGCTCTCCATAAGCATGCATAAACAGCCGTGTCTCTCTCTTATTTTATTTGTATCTCTTTTCTCCCTCTCTCACCCTGTTGTTTCATTTCTCTCTCTGTCTTATTTGTGTTAGCATCGCTAGCTACGTCATAAAACACTTGACATGTCTGCTATCAGGCCCTGCATCCCTGTGCCCTCTACATCCTTCCTGGCCCTTTGTCTGTCCAGAGGCCGACGAATGAATGAAAACATCTCTAATTAGGAGATTCTCCCAGACTTTATGATTAAAAAAGGACTGCCTCTAGTCCGTACACTAACCACTGCCTCCAGGTACCTTTACTCAGAGGCCTCATACACGCTCGCAAATGTCTCACACACACACACACACACAAAAACACACACCCTTACGCAAAATTGCCCCAGGGGTGGTTGTCTCTATTCCCCTGATGGTGATTAACCTGAACCCAGTTATATTGAAAGGCATCCTCCATATTTCACACGATTCCCTACCCACCCCCCCGCGTCCCAAGATCCCGCCCCATGCCATTTCATTTACATGGCCCCGTGAGAATACAGACACCCTCCAGAAATGTCCCAGCCAACAGATGACATTTAGAGACGCGCGTGCATTTCAGTGATTGTCAGCACGTGTTTCAGTTTCCAGTCAGCCAGGCCTCTCTCCCATCTCCCTAAATGAGAGCCCCTCCTTCCGGCCGCTGTGGTCGGCCGTGCGGTAAGAGGTTGCCCCGGCTCCTGGAGGAGAGGTCAGCGTGGCAGATGCCAGTGGGTTCCGGTGGTGGCGGGAGGCTGAGTGGCTCTGTCAGAAGCTAATTGAGTTCCTCCTCCTTGTAGAGACTCGGGGGCCAGTAGTTTATCAGGGACAGCGCCCAGGGGCCCCGAGGCAGATCTGCCTCTACTGGGGCATCTGATATCACCATGACCCCCTCCACCCCTCAGGTAAGGCTTAGATGGAGGTTAGCCAACACTATCAAACCCCTGTCTAGGCCGTCCCACAGCCCACAGAGTGAAACACACATTCTAAAATGATCTTGTCATGCCATTTTAACACTGTTGCAGGACAAATCATCTGTGAACAAATTAAATGTCCAATTTGGATTTAAAGCTTTTAGTAGATGCACTGCAGTTGTGTGATGGGTTCATATAGAACTCGAGTGTTAATATGAGCCAGGATATCGTGCGGTCTGTCCAGGGGTGTGTTTAACACTTCAGTATAGTTCTGGCATTAGAGCGCTATGGAAGTCAGGGCAGAGCTCTCAGCAGGAATACCTACAAATTGGCCCAATTAGTTTCTCCAGGCTCTGCCGTGTTCCTCTAACAGTGTTCAGAATGTTTAGGCCGTGTTCAGAATGCTGCTGGCGACCGAGGCATGGAAAGGAAGCTCTGAGACAGGGGGATGAGGCCTCCTTAGTTTTCTCTCCTCCTGAAGAAGAGGAGCAGGGAGCGGAGATCATTAGGGCAGCTAATCCTGGTCACGGCGGCAGCGGTGGAATGATATTAGGGATCTGAAATGCTGTTAGTAGAGCCAGGTGGAATCAGATTAAAACAGAACTGCGCCGTGTGCTTTTGTGGGCCCATAACCCACCACTCAGCATGAATTCTGATCGGTACAAAGGGAACAAAAGGAGGGGGAAAAGGTCGAGATAAAGCGAGAGAGTGATATCTTTGTCATGCAGTC